>QGMK01001332.1:0-10937 GCA_007825345.1 Lachnellula suecica | reverse complement strand
GTTCTAGGGAGCTGGCGGCGAAGAATGATAGGTATATTGAGTAGAGAGGATGCACTTTGTACTAGGCGTTTGTGTTAGATTGGAATATTTTAGGTAGGGGATCGACTTACTGGGTCCTTAATACTCTCAAGTATTTGTTTAGAGCGGGCCGCGCATTGCTTGTATTGTCTTTTCGAGTATAGTTCTTTTACTTCCGCCATGACTTTCCTCCACTCCGTTGGTGTATATGGGACAATAGTTAAATCCGTGACTGGACCGGGCCGCTTTCGAGTCGGTTTGGATGGAATGTCTGGTAGTCCAAAAGATGGAGGATCCGAGGGCGGAGAAGATGATAATAGTATCGAGGTCCGGCGAGAGTTGTCGGAGTCTGACTGTAGTCGTAGAGGGATTAGGCGCGCCATCTTGTTTGCTTTGCTCCTGGTGACCTGAACAATGGTATTGTTTTCGTTTGTGCCTCCGATGTTACTGGTATCGTGCCGGAATTACGGAGCTCGTTCTGCCGCCTCCCGCGCCGGAAGCAAGAGTCTCTTGGAATGTTGGATAAAAGTGTAACTCGTCAATCCGAAGTAGCAAACGTCTGAAAAATGGCGACAGAAAAGGTGGGGTTGCAGTGGGTGTCGTTGTTATCAGCTTGGATAGCCACTTGAACACACACAATGGCTTTGGAGAATGGCACAGCGAAATGTTTTAAGCTCTGATTATATACAGACTGGAGAAGGCAACAGTAAGAGGGAAAAAGAAACACAAAGGGCCCCGCGCGTCTGCATATATAGATCCGCTAAAAGCAAAGCGAAGACGATGCTTTTGCTTCTGCAAAATCTCGTAGCCGGCAGCTGTGCGCCACCATGAACTACTCCCCTGCAACGCATCACGCCCACGGGTAGGGTTGAACCTGCCTAATAGCATGAAAAGGGTTCATCTCAAGAAATCTCCTAGCCGTGATCGGCCATTTGGCGGGGTGTAAAACGAAACATGCGGCGCATTGATAAATTTGTGACTGACGTCCGTTCTTCATGCACTGCATTGTCCGAAACCCCTGTCTTTTCACAATCGCGAGCGTCTGAGCGCTTGCCTTTGCGCAACAATCTCAAGAAATCACACCAAACGCAGCTACCCACTCTTCATCCAAACGGGGCCCGAGACACAAAGGCCCGCAAAGGATTGGGTTTCCAGCGGAGCACGTCTCATGAGGTGGGGGCTTGCGGAACATAGGACAGTTTTGGCCGGGCAGTGGATGTCTGGGGATACCGCTGCGATCCTGCGACCGGCAGATACGGATGGGCTGATGGTGACAACGAAGAGCAATAATGAGATAATGAGATTGGATCGAAAGCAGAACTCAAAGCAGAACTCAAGGCGCGAAAAGGGGCGGCGGGCGTCCATGATTTTCGAGATAATTAATTGAGTTGCGCGTGGCTAGAGAAGGCAAACAGCTTCCCGCGGGATCACGGATCTGGTTCAGCCAATGAACAGCCCGCCCAAACGCGACTTGACGCCTCATCTGATATTGCTTCATGCGACGAGTGTCTTATTCAGCCCAGCAAGATCGTGGCACCGCCATGGCTGGAGATCCAGGAAGCAAAAATAGCTTCCAGATCTGCAGGGCAGCCAGATTCAGAGTTCGCATAATGGGTTCATCTCATGATCGACCAGAAACAATCATTTTATTCTCCGCTGTGCAGCCTGTGCCACTAATAACGCCGTCAAGTAATGCCAATATCCATCTATTTGTACATCTGGATCTCGTTTTATTGCTTATGATGCAGGCACTGCTCCTATCGTCTCTAAGTTTTGGGGGAGAGTAGAACCTTCGGCGGGCTTTTCCTCTACCGCGGTGGCCTCTTCTGACTCTTTTGCTGGCTCTGGCTCGCCCCTAATGCCACCTACAACCTTCAGCCCGGATGCTTCCTGTGCCATCTGGTCGAGGGCTAACTTCCGCTTTATTCGCTGGCGAACTTCCGCAACCAAGTCGTCCAAACTAACCAGGACGCCCTCCTTTTCGGGGTGACCGTCTCTCAGGCCCATCTCCTTAATCTTGACTTTGCCTGCAGCCATTTCATCCTCGCCAATCACAACGCATAACGGGGTACCATTCTTTTCGGCAGCTCCAAACTGGTTTCCTAGCTTTGGTTTAACTTTATAAGCAAACTCAGCCTGGGATATTGTTAGCCAGTGAAGATATGCATATTGATATTCCGGCTTACTTTGATACCAGCATCCCATAACTTCGAGCATATCGATAACCTCTCCTTCACTAGACCAGTAAAGCCTTTGCCGCCAAATGCCATAACATAAACGTCAGTTTCGTTATTTCGGACTTGCTCGGCGTTATCAGCAGCCATCCTCGCCTTGGTAATAGAGAAAATCCGGTCAACACCAAAGGAGATACCAACACAAGGAATCTGATTCTTTCCAGAAAACATTCCCACCAGATTGTCGTAACGGCCACCAGCTGCCACACTGCCAACGCCGACACTCGGATCTGATGAGCGATCTTCGTCAAAATCGGCACCTGCCTTGGAGGCCTTTTTTGAAGATTTTGGCGGTGCAGCTGGCGCTACAGATACGCTTGCAAGAGGCGTTGAACCAGGTGCAGAGCCTTCCGTAACAATCTCGTATATGACTCCGGTGTAGTAGTCGAGTCCACGTGCCAAGCTCAAATCGAAGGACACATTGTCCAACGCGTTGAAGGCTTCCAGGTAGGTGAAAAGTAGCTCCATATCTGCGAGACCGGCCTTCATAGAAGCGTTCGCCATCAGTTTCTCGTCTGCTTGTAACTTGCTGAGGAGATCCTTTTGGCCCTTCAATACCACGTATTCGCCGATTTTATCTGCAACCTCTTCCGCCAAGCCTTTCTCTTCCGTCATTTCCTTGCGTACTTCCGCCCATGGTGATTTGTCTAATTTGTCGACTGCAGAAGAAATTGTCCGAATCTTCTCCGTAGGCACGCCGCAGACCTCGAAAATCCCGTCTAAAATCTTTCTGTGGTTGAGCTTGATCGTGTATCGTCCCTGCCATCCTAGACCCTCAAATACTTCCGAAGTAATGCGCACAATTTCTGCATCTGGTAGCATAGGATCGTTCACTCCGGCAATATCAAAATCGCATTGGTAGAACTCTCTCATGCGGCCCTTGGTCATTGCTGGCTGATCGCGTCTGTACACCTTCGCAATGTGATATCTCTTGATACTCTGCACGTCTCGATTCATGGCAAGCCATCTTGCAAAGGGAACCGTCAGGTCGTATCTCAGTGAGCAGATTTCACCTCCTTGGTCTGCCAGGTCGTAAATGAGTTTGCTGTCCTCGCCATATTTCCCAGACAAAATCTCCTTCAGTTCAAATACCGGGGTATCAATCGTGACCGCACCGTGGCGTTTGAAGACTTCTGTAATCGTGGAGAAGATCTTGTCCCGAATGACCATATCCTTGCCCTCCCCTGTTTGCGCATTAGCAAACATTGGCCATAGAAAAGCATGTCAAGCCCACTCACAGTCCTTTGTGCCCTTGGGGGTCTTCAACTCGAACTTTTGGCCTTTGGGCGCCATATCTAACTCTTCGTCTCTGTTGATGAAGCCAGCTACTGTTCTGGACAAACTTGCAGAACTTGAGAATCCTGCCTTCGGTGGTGCGACTCTGAATGGTTTTGCGGGGCGGAACAGTCGTAGTGATCTCGCAGATCTGGACAGGTGTAGTTGAATAGTCTTCATTCAAATCCCCACCAACTGAATGGGTTCTGCGATTTTAGAGTCGATTTCTCAGAATTTCTGAGTCATTGGTTGTTGTGGATTGCGGGCACTTCTCGCGAGGCTGAAGAAATCTGGTTGGTGCAGCCCGCTAGATTGGCCCGCAGCCAGAACAGCCAAGCAACACCTCCACCTCCGCCTGCTCTTCAACTCCAAGCCCGCCAGCATCAGTATCAACACCCGCATGCAGAGCTCGCCATGGCTCCTCATGCTGGGTTTGAGACCGACCAAATCAAGGACAAGGCAAAAAAGGATCTTCTGTATCTACTCGAAGGCGTAAGTAAGGACTGCCTCCATCACATGCGCGAGGCAAGGCAGCCGCTAACATACCTTTAACAGGTTCGAGGGAAGAAGAATTTGGTGATTGAGAGGGGCCTGGCTGGACCAATTGGCCTTTTCGTCAAGTTCTCAACTCTACAAGACTACGGTGTCGATAAGGTCTTCCTCTTAGAGAACGGAAATGCGGATGTCAGTCAACGAAATGTGGTATTCATTGCCCGGGGAGAGTGTGCAAAGCATGCCCAATCCATAGCTGGTACGTTGGTTGCCAAGTCTCATTTTCTTCTCATAGACCCTCAAAACCCGTTGGGCTCTTTAAGACGACTAAGTAGACACATTCTCCTACTCTACCCGGTCAGTCTTGAGCCCAAAATGAATAAATCATTCGTTCAGCGTCTTTAATGGTGTCTCTTTTATTCCCCTATATGTAGGCGATGCTGTCCTTATATGCTGACATTATTCAGATCATATCAAGCGCATGCAGCGAGAAAGCCAAACTGGCCATGAGTTCTCGATATTTTGGGTACCACGACGAACTCTTGTATCGGAAAAGATCCTCGAAGAATCTGGTGTTTTGGGAGATACAAGCATCACAGAATTTCCACTTTATTTCCTTCCCCTCGAAAAAGACCTACTCTCTTTGGAACTGGAAGATTCGTTCGCAGACCTCTATCTTCGAAAAGATCCTACGCCGACATTCCTATTAGCACGTGCTCTGATGCTTGTACAGCAGAAGCATGGCTTGTTTCCGCGAATTACAGGCAAGGGGGACAATGCGAAGAGACTGGCAGATTTGTTGGCCCGAATGCGACAAGAATTGATCGCGGGCGAGGACTCGATTGAGAGCAATAAACTCGGTCTGACTCCAAGTAATACGATCGAAAGCCTGATTATCATCGATCGCGAAGTCGACTCTGCTACTCCACTCCTCACGCAGTTGACATATGAAGGATTGATCGACGAAGTTGTAGGAATCCAACACAATCAGGCTGATGTAGATTCGTCGGTCGTCGGTGCAGCTCCTCAGCCAGCGGCAGGGTCTTCCAAAGCCGTTGGTGGAGCACCAGCACAATCTAAAAAGAGGAAAATCCTTCTAAATTCTTCCGACAAACTCTACAATCAATTGAGAGATGCCAATTTTGCTATTGTTGGAAATCTGCTGAACAAAGTGGCTAGACGTCTCCAAACTGACTATGAGAGTAGGCACGGCGACAAGACAACCGCCGAATTACGAGAATTCGTGAACAAACTCCCTGGCTATCAAGCCGAACAACAAAGTTTGAAGATTCACACTGGGCTTGCGGAAGATATCATGAAGCATACTAGGACTGATCAATTCAGCAGGCTGCTCGAGGTTCAGCAAAATCTTGCAGCTGGTGCAGATCCCTCTACCCAACACGAAGCAATAGAAGAGCTTATTGCTCGAGATGCCCCTCTTTCGGAAGTATTACGGATCAAGTGTTTGGAATCTTGCATTTCCGGTGGTATAAAGCCTAGAGAATTGGAAAGTTTCAAGAAGATGATTCTACAAGCCTATGGGTACCAACACATACTCACTCTCAACGCTTTGGAGAAGTTACAACTACTTCTCTCGCGAACTTCTCCAATGGCAACGATGATTCCAATGACGGGAGGGGCATCGAATACGGGCACCAAGACGAATTACACGTACCTACGCAAAGCTCTTCGATTGATCGTGGACGAGGTGAACGAGCATGATCCGAATGACATCGCTTATGTATACAGCGGTTACGCACCCCTATCAGTGCGCCTTGTCCAATGCATCTTGCAGAAACAGTATTTAACTTCGATCACACGGGGCGGCAGTGCGCACAACGGTGTGGCTACTGGTGGAGCTTCGCAAGGATGGCGAGGATTTGAGGAGGCTGTAAAGCACGTCTGCGGAGAAACTTTCGATGAGGTGCAGAAGGGAGAGGATAAGGCCGTTAAAGCTCGAGCGCTCCTCACGGGGAGCGGGGAGAGGAAGACTGTTTTCGTGGTATTCCTGGGTGGAGTTACTTTCACCGAGATTGCTGCTCTACGATTTATCGCAAAGAAAGAAGAAGGTATGCCAACCACCTCTATTGAATCGCAGATTGAATTGCACATCGCTAACGTATATCTCTATTCAGCACGAAAAGACATAGTCATCTGCACAACCTCAATAATCAGTGGGAATCGGATTATGGATGCGGCGATTGAAAAGGGCACGTTAGGAAAGGGCGGTGTATAGACATGAAGGCTGTGTGCCAATTGGCGTACCTCCAACGGCTCTGAAGGGCCTCTCGTAATGTAATAAATTAGTCAAAAATGTGTATGAACAAACGTAAACATGAACAACAGAATGTCAAGGAGACAAAAGGTCAAGAATAATGGCCACAAGACGTCGGAAGAAGCAACAGTGATCGCCAAATCAAGACTCCACGTGATGCTCCGCTCTGGTCGCATCTCATCACATCTGGGCCGAGCATCTCAGGACGGGCATGATAGACCTATATCGTACCACCCGACAACCCAACGAATCCCTTCGAGACTTCTGAGAAGATACGAATCCTTCGCGATCAGCGATAATACTGGCTTGGGGTCATATAAGGTTGGGTGTGGGATATAAGGGTGGCAAGGGGATAAAATCGAATGCGCCAGGTGAGACCAATCCACGTGGTGATACATATATCAATATCAAGTCCTTTGAAGGGTCGCTGATGCATCTCGATAGCTGAATAAAGTGTGTCCGATTAGCCCCTTTCATGATACCCGAGGAATTGGTTCGATGAGTGGTGATATGAGCTGGCAGGGGAAAATCCAGTAGCAGCGCTGACCCCACCGTTTCTGTACCGACGTTCATATATCTCGAAAAGCTCTCGAAAGTTACAGGACTTGCGGTTCTTAATATGGCGGCAACGATAGACGGCCAGATGTCGCAACATGACGATTTGAATTTGATGGGTTTGCAGGAGTTGGACTCCCATCTATCCATTTTCGATCCGGGGCGAGACTCCTCAACACCAGGCGCAACTTCAGCCATAGGCTATGCCGACTCCAACTCCACGAATGAACAAATGTCCACGACAATAATTGTTGACTCGCCCGTTGAGCTGGATCCCCGAAAGATAACGGAAAGTTATTTCCACCACAAGACTGGGCAGTCAAAGTCATCATCTCGCAATATCAAAATGTATGTACCTTACCCATCGCTCTTTCCATGTTATGGTTAGAGTTTTGCATTCTAAGTGGGAAACTTGGAAACTTACCAGCACGGGTTATTAACCTTCTGAGTGCAGCACAGAGCATCACTCTCACGTTTCGGCGTCGGGTAACCGTTCTCATCTAAGACCTGAAAGCGCACGCGACTCCATGACCTCCTCCATGACTACCGATATCGAAGACGGCTCCTCGGTCTTGTCGTCGCTATCGAGCAAAGCTACGTCTCCCACGGGTTTCGATGCTAGCTCGAGGGAAACCACAAAAGCGGTCTCAAATGGCGTGAAGCGTCCTAAATACGATGTACGCCCTAAGGTCTCAATACCAACGGATCTTGCACCATCGGAGTATGCCAGGCAATGCATAGCAGCTGCCGAATCCTCCCGTCTAAACCCATATAGCATGCATCCTGAGGAACATGCCTTGTTGCGGAAACATCTGACGCACCAACAAGTCACGACATATCTCAATATCCGAAACGGTGTCCTGAGGCTGTGGACAAGAAATCCTCTCATTGGTGTGATGAGAGATGAAGCTATTGGGTGTGCGAAGGACACCCGCTGGTTTGACATTGCAGCCATCTGCCATGAGTGGCTGGTACGGCGAGGCTACATTAATTATGGTTGCCTGGAGCATCAAGAATCCAGTACTACTATCAAGAAAAAGCGGGCAGCCAAACAAAAGAAAAAGACAATTGTTGTCATTGGAGCTGGTATGTCTGGCTTAGGCTGTGCGAGACAATTGGAAAGTCTGCTCTCCCAGTTCGAAGACCGTTTCCGCGAGATGGGCGAAGAAGTTCCACAAGTGGTCGTCTTAGAAGGCAGAGATAGAATCGGCGGCAGGGTCTATTCTCGCGCCTTTAAATCAAAACCTCAGTACCCTACTTTGGCTTATGGAAGCCGACATACTGCAGAAATGGGCGGGATGATTATTACTGGCTTCGATCGTGGCAATCCCCTCAACATCATCGTCAGGGGTCAGCTAGCATTACCGTACCATGCTTTGAAGTCCGATACCACAATTTACGATTCCACCGGCAGACCTGTAGATATCAAGCGGGATCAATTAGCGGAGAAGCTGTTCAATTACATTCTCGATCGAGTCAGCGAATACAAGTTCAAGATCCACACACCGACAACCGTCCAGGGAGACAAAGATCTACTGGATGCAGGCCGCGACGTCACTGGAGAAGGCTCCAAAACAATTAAAGAGATGGAGGATACAACAGGCTCCTCTTCCCCAAACACCGGGAGCGACCAACCTCAAGCTAGCGAAGTACAAATGGTACCCGTGTCTTCAGATAGGCTAACTGGGAGAGCGCATCTTGAGCCTGGTATCCCAGCTGTTCATACGGCAGCTTACAAAGCCAGGGAAATTGGCTGGTTACTGAAGCCTGGCATAGGAATAGAGTCCGATCTCGACCTCGAACCCGCCGTCAATTCAAAGCATGCTACACTCGGCTCTGTATTTGACGAAGCTATCCGTCAATATATGAGAATCGTTGATTTCACACCCCTAGATCTTCGATTGATCAACTGGCACGTTGCCAATTTGGAG
The DNA here is from genome assembly GCA_007825345.1 of Lachnellula suecica. Classification (NCBI taxonomy): domain Eukaryota; kingdom Fungi; phylum Ascomycota; class Leotiomycetes; order Helotiales; family Lachnaceae; genus Lachnellula; species Lachnellula suecica. The sequence continues at coordinate 2,157 of QGMK01001332.1, read as the reverse complement.
TACAGCAATGCCACTACATGCAGCAAATTGAGTCTTGGTGGCTGGGACTTAGACGCTGGGAACGAATGGGAAGGCAAGCATACTATGGTCACCGGAGGCTATCAACAGGTGCCTCGAGGACTTCTGAATTGTCCACAACCGCTCAATGTCCGGAGGACTTTCAATGTGACGAAAATTGCCTACAGCCCTGACCACAGCTCGACATCAAGAATCGAATCTGACAGCGGCGAGATATTTGACGCAGATTATATCGTCTCAACAATACCACTAGGTGTTTTGAAGAGGCAAGAAATTCAATTTGAGCCACCTTTGCCTGATTGGAAAGCCGGTGCTATTCAGCGCGTAGGTTTTGGTGTTTTAAACAAGGTTGTGCTTGTATTCAAAGAAGCTTTCTGGGACCAAAGCCGGGACATATTTGGCACTTTGAACAACGCACCTGATCGATTGAGTCTGAACCAAGAAGACTATTTCTCGCGAAGGGGCCGATTCTTTCAGTGGTTTAATTGCAGCAATACTACGGGTCTCCCGACTCTACTTGCTCTTATGGCTGGTGATGCAGCATTTCAAACCGAAAATGCTACAAATGAGTCCATTGTCACTGACGCAACGGCCGTCTTAAGGACAGTATTCGGTCGCGCAGCTGTCCCGGCTCCCACTGAAGCAGTGGTGACTAGATGGGGCAAGGACCAATTTGCCCGCGGCAGCTATTCATACACCGGACCAAACTTCCGGCCGGATGATTACGAGGTCATGGCGCAACCTGTTGGGAACTTGTTCTTTGCAGGAGAGCATACGTGTGGTACACATCCCGCCACAGTCCATGGCGCATACATATCTGGTCTGAGAGCTGCATCTGAGGTTCTGGAGACTTTGATTGGGCCGATCAAAATCACTGAGCCCTTGCTGCTACCCAAGGACTCTGCGTCCTCAAAACGAAAGTCAGATGCTTTGCAAAGTCCCCTAGACCCGAGGCAAGCTCGTCTCGCAGCATATGAGACTGAAGTCTGGACCGCTATTTATGCAAAATTCGGCTACCCTCCCTGGAAACCGGAAAATAAGCAGCCCAATCCTTACAGGTTGTATAGCAAGGACAAGTGGGAGGAAGCCAAGAAGAAGTGCGAGGAAGGCAGAAGACCCGGCAAAGGAAAGCCAATCCCCAACGAAGTCAAGAAGATGGTTACCAAGATGTGGAAGGAGGCCACTGAGGAGCAAAAGAAGCCATTCAACGAAGAAGCCGACAAGCTGAAGAAAGCATACCTTGCTGATGTGGAAGAGTACAAAGTAATAATAGCAAAGTGGGACAAGGATACGTTAGCTTTCAGAGCACAGTACGAGCTCGAGCACCCTAGTGTGCCTGGGCCCGACGAAGGGCTTGACAGCCCTTCGAGGAGACAGAGGAGAGCTAAGAGAGTCAGTGGATATGCAGAGGATTCGGACTCGGAGATGGAGATGTGAAGCATTATATCTTAGCTTGGTGTTGCATTTGTACATTTCGTGTCGGGCATAGGAGTATTGGTGCATTATCCCTCACTGGAGGCTGGCTGGTGTTGTAGCATGAGCATTGGTATGGTTTTGGAACACCTTATTTGCATTTTAGTAGCTATTTAGTCAATCTTCATGTATTAATAGCCGATGTCGCTCTTTGACAGGTGATACAAATGTGATTTCGAGTGAATATGCCCTCTGATTTAGAACGACTTCTAAAGATAGCAAGGCTTCTAAACATAGGAAGACTTCGGAGACAGAACGTGAAATGACAGTAGCTTGCTATTACTTGTAGGCACTAAAAGAATGTCCTGTATTTGTCAGATTAGACATTCTAGTCAGGCTGTGTTTGCTGTCGTTTTTTATACTTACAATCCAGCCATGTAAGTAACTATCTTCCTTACGGAGATGGAAAGGAAGGCGATCGTCGTATCAAATGTACACGTTTTACTTATCATACTTCAGTGCAATGCTCTCTGTGCATGAACCATTCGGGAAACGATTTCAGAATGGACTTGCTCTGGAACATATTGGGATTGGAAGGCAACTAGGAAAAAGTAAAACACGCTTGAGGAAGGTATGACTCAAGCTGCTCAATATATTTCATTTCAATATACAGAGAAACAAACAAATTTCAACAGCATGTACGATTTCAAGCAAAATTATCCTCCA
>QGMK01001331.1:0-10937 GCA_007825345.1 Lachnellula suecica | reverse complement strand
GCTGCGTTAGGTGGCAAGGACTGCTTGGACATCGGAGGGTGTGAAGAGGGGGAATAAGGTTTGGATGTAGGAGATCAGAGCAGCTTCTGTGGTGATATTTGGGGACATATATAAGGCCTTCGTCTGCGTTGTTCTTGAGATATCCTGTTAGCTAAGCTTGTTGGTTTGCGGATGTCAACTCGCCCCAGTAAGCATTCTCAATCCGTTGACTTTCTTCTGATACAGCTGTACGCTAGGACGTTCTTGAATGAGCGAGTAATCCGTGACGGGTAGGAAAGCCCATTCGCCATAGGGGACGGTGTTTCCGGTAGCAAGATTTGCATTTTGCAGAGTTGTAGAGCTTTTCGAAACCAAGCACGCAAAGACTGCGGTGCCCGAGCATCCCGCAGCGGTGGCGAAAATGTGGAAGTTTCGCGTCGGCAACGAGGCGTTGTAGTCGTACTGCATTGGCAAGAATGGAGATGCCGTAATGCCCTAAGTTTATGAATCTCATGCTCCTTGAGTTCAGTCACTGTTTCGGAACACTTACATTGCTAAACAACGCTGTCCCATTCGTACCACCGTAAGCCATAGCATGCAATATAACAGACCCCGCCCCCGCACTCTCCCCACTAATCGTAACCCTGGTCGGATCGCCTCCAAACTTCGCAATATAAGACTTCACCCACTTCAACGCCATAATCTGGTCATGAATCCCCGCGTTCAAAACCCCATGCTGATTGATCTGTTCACTAGCCAAGAAGCCAAACGCACCAAGTCGGTACTGGATCGCAACATCTACAAAGTCATTGTTATTGCCCTCAATAATAGCGCTCAGGTCTTGGTTCCCGTTCAGAGCTCCATAGCCGCCGCCGTGGATGTACACCAGAACGGGTAAATTTTTGGCATTTTGTGAGGCATAGACGTTCAGGAAGAGACAGTCTTCGGATTGCGGAACGGAAGTGTCGAAGGGGAAGTAGGGCTCATTGTAGCCTACTTGCTGACATTGTGACGGTTTCGTTGTGGCGTTTTGTACCGTGCGGTTAATCGCTGGAGGTTTGGGGAGCTGCCAGCGTAAGGCGCCGACTGGGGGAGGGCATAGCGGATGCCACGCCAGACGTCTACAGTTGTGTTTGGTACTAAGGCGCCTTGGTAGATGGAATATCTCAGATCGACTGTCAGTGCATTGCTGGCTCTTGCGTGTAATGGACTTGCAAAGCCCAGAGATAACCAGGAGGTAACTGTGAGGATAGTGAGCTTCATCTCGATGATTTTGGAGAGCTAATACTGGGGAGCTATTACCTGAGGGGCACTGTGCGAATTTATGGGCATTCCTACTCCGCCAAAGCTGAGAGCTGCAGCTCGAATTGTTGGAATAGTAAGCATTAATTGTTGTGATAACGTGCAGTTGCATATATTGTGGTTTTGATGTTGGGACGCGAATCCAATTCGAGTAAAGTAGCGGGGAAAGCCGCTATCCATACAGTAGCTTGCTGTAGCATCAAGCGTCGCGGCTCGCAAACTTGTCGCAAAGGACAGTAGTTTTGAACGCTAGAAATCGGGGAATTTCTAGTTGGTAACGAGTGGAGGTGCACCATGTTCGGGTTGAATGTGTTTGATGTTACTGCATGCATATCTGAACGGACGGAGGTTCTCAGTCAATAGATTGAGCATTAGCTGCCTGCCGGCGGATTAACGCTAGAAGAAATTCCGAGGTAGGATGGTTAAATCCAGTTTCTGAAAAGACGCCTTTTACTTCTAGTCGTTGGCACGTGTGTTGCGCGTGTAAATGCCAGACTCTGTCCAATATCCACTAAAAGCCGCGTGCTTCTCACTGCCCATGCAGGTCGCCATTTTTGAGCTTGCAGCAGTCAGTCAGAACAAAATGCTGGGGTTTGAACAGTGTCTCCAAGCATGGTGAAAATGCTTGTTCAACAACTAAAGCCAATCTCGGGCCCATTATTGAATTTCATTGTAGCTTCCTCAATTAAAAAGCCGTGGTAAGGCTGGTGGGTGAAAGTTTCGGCATAGGTGAAGCATTTACCAATTCAAAAAGTGAAAGACATGTCGGGAATCGACAAGGTCATATTGTCTGGAGATCCAAAGATGCGTTCTCGCAGGAAGTGGCCGCAATGACCTCCATCGCCGCGTTCAGCAGAGCAGCAAGAGCCATGGTGCTATATTGTTTGTTTCCCACTTTGGAATACAACTTCGCTTGCCTGTTGTGCGGTGACCGCTTTACGGGAAACACATGCTCTGGATGCCTTGCTCTGCGCATCTATTACAGAACAATTCCCGCTCAAGAGTAAACCAAAAACCTGGATCTCGAAATCTTCAATGGATGGCAGCAATCACATCTTCAGCCCAAAGAGGACCAATAGAAGTCAACTCAACAAAACAATCACCAACAAGAGTGTAATGACGGATTGGCTGACTACGCCGTCGAATCTCAGCCACGGTCTCGGCTATTAATCCACCACTCAGACCCGATCTCAACTTGGACTCGAGAGCAGAGTCTTCGGGGTTTTGGTGGCTTCGAAGAACGATTGTGGTTCTGTCGCCTTTATTGTCACCCCGAACGCTGGTGGCACCTACCACGTCTCCCTTTTCAGCATACGCTGGGACAATGGCACTCGTGCCGTTCTCTAACAACGCGATCCGTCGTCCGTGAACTATGGTTTTTGATCCGTTGCCCGTGCTAGATTTGACAATGTAATCTGCTAGTGCTAGGGATTGGGTGCTTAGGCTCGGATCGGGTCGGCCCAGAGCCCACAGGATACGGTCCAGCTTCAAACTTGCGCCCCACTTCAGCGATTTCTCCTGCTGTCCTCTTTCGTGGTAATCGCTTAACTTCTGCTCAGCCAAAGGCGGCAGGACATCGGGTCCGAGTTTTGTCTGCCAGGACTCGTAGATCCTCCGGTAAAGCATGATAGCGTGTTCAGGACGCTGCCGATCGAACCGCAGCTTTCCGATATCTTTGATTGCGAGAAAACGGATATCCTGATATTGTATGACTTCACTGACGAGTTTGATGCGAGTTGAAATGGAACAAACCACTCCTAGGACCGAGTTCTCGGATACAAAGAAATGGGGAGATCTGGAAAGCTTGAATCCACCAAATCCTCCTCGTGCATATGGCACGCTGCTTGCATCGCTTAGTGGGACGTTCTGCTGATATTGCCTTTTTGTCCAATCTGGCGCCCAAGAAGCTAGTCCCGGCAAACGTGATTGTGGATGTGTCTCTTGGGTGTACGTTGCAATTGACAGATCTTGCGAGGCCTCGATTGCTCTCTGGGCAAATTCGTTGTATACTTGCGCTACGGTCTTCGCGTAGTCGATAGTGACTTCCTGAGTCGTCCAACAGGAAGTGACCTGCAAGGTCTTTTCGTACGATATGGCTGCTGGAGCACGAGATCCAACGCTAACTGACTGTGCACTGGAACTGATTTGCGACGCGACTCGCCCCCGCGCTCTAAAATCCAGACGGTCCACAGCGACATAGTTAATCATCCCAACATGAGCGTATATCAGATCTCGAGGATCCTTGGCACCTAGTCCACTACGTGACCGTACCAAGCTCAGAAGAGTCTGATATGTTTCAACAAGTCTCCTATTGATATTACCAACCTGGATCTTCTCCCGAGCTTCTTGCATGCCCATCATGAGCTGCTCAGCCTCGGGTCGTGCGGGACCTCTGACAGAAGTGGGTTCTTGCACTGATGGAGAATGATCCACGAGCTCATTCACTACAGCTATGAAGCTTGCAAGTCGGTCCCACTTCGCACGAGAAAGCCCGCACTGTATGATGGGATTCTGCGATAGAGCCAGTTCTTGAAGCACCCAAACGCGCGTAAACCAGGGCCGGGAGAGAATAGACGAAACAATACACTTTCTGATATCCTCTGCATTAGAGAAGTCTCTGGAACTCGCATATCTCAAAGCTTGGATGGCCCGATCCGAGCCCTCATCAGACTCCCCAAGATAGATAATGGTGTTTCGCGCCCAGGCATAAATAGACCCCATGAAGCTAACCTGCTGCCCTCGCTCCTTCAAGTTTTTCTGATCGATACAAATGGCATCCACCCAGAGAGGAAGCTCCTTCATTTCATGTCGAATAGAAAGCAGGGCATAGAAGAGATTGGCAGTCACGTGAAACTCAGCCCCGTTCACGAAGATCCTTCTCTGGTCTGCTTCGTCGCCCCAGACATAAGATAGGGCTACATATTGAAACGTAAGGTCGTCTTCACACTCTGATAGTGTCGTGTGTTGGAGAAGGCAGTAGATTTCGTCGGCTTGGGAAGCAGCTCGAGGCTGAAGCAGGAGAAGCCGGATTGAGTCAGCCGCGGTGAGGGTTTGGTAGCTGAATTTGGCGGCTGCTTTCTCGAGGCTCTCGTCACACATTTTATTCAAATATATAGTGCTTAAGAGGCATGGAAGCTGAAGTTGACGCAGGAAGGGAGCTGTGAAGAAATGTTGTTATGGAGTTGCTGACATTGTTCGCTGAAGTATGTGACCGCGCTATGCCGAAAGCAGAACGATTGGCCGCAGACGGGTAGCCGACTCGACATGCAAGAAAGTGGTTGTACTATGTTGAACGGAGAGTTAATTATCCAGAAGTACCAAATAAGACCGTCTTACTGTGATCTGTGTTTTATTCGATACGTTATCCCATAGTTTCCGAAGGGCAGAAGATTGTGAAGATGACTAGTGCATATACGGCCATGGTTTAGGTGGAAAAACTTTCGTTTGACAAAGAGTTCGGAAATATGTCACTGGTGAAGGTGCGCGGCTTGAAAATTGTTTGGATTGCTTTGTGTCAGGGCCACTGGAGACAAGATTGCTATCTATCCGGCCTTGGATAACGTCGAAAACATGTGTTTGATAATCAATTTGATATTCGGTTCTAAGACCAAATCATGTTGTATTAGTAGGGAATTTGAAATGTAGGGTGAAGAGCCAATTGCCTACTTTTGTGGACATTGCCCTTTCCTCCCAAGTAACCTGTATGCCTGAAGTGCTTCTGCGCACTTTCGCATTTCCATAGCTGTGACCTGACTATCCCCATATATGAAAATGACGACGAACTACGAAGTGAGGAGGTCCGCAACGTTCATAGGCATCTCGTCAATTTGGGTTGAGTAGTACACTGTTCATGGTCAGCAGGTGCAAAGGTTCCTGGTATTTAGACTTACACTCAATATCACGCAAGATTCTGACGTCCTCGCTGGTCACAAAGTTGATTGCAACACCCTTCCGTCCGAATCTGCCACTTCGACCGATGCGATGAATATAATTCTCGCGGTTACTGGGCAAATCGTAGTTGATAACCAAAGAAACTTGCTGAACATCAATACCACGAGCCCAGACGTCAGTAGTGATCAGCACTCTGGAGTTGCCTTGACGGAAATCCTGCATAATGCTATCTCTCTCTTTCTGGGGCATCTCTCCGTGCATCGAAGACACCGTGAAGTTGGCCTCACGCATCTTATCCGTCAACCACTCAACCTTCCTGCGAGTATTGCAGAAAATGACTGCTTGTGTGATCGTAAGGGTGTCGTAAAGATCGCACAGGGTATCGAATTTCCATTCCTCCTTCTCGACCGCAATGAAGTACTGCTTGAGACCTTCCAAGGTCAACTCATCACGCTTGACGAGAATGCGGACAGGATCGGTCATGAACTTCGTAGTCATGTCGAGAACATCGTACGGGAGTGTAGCGGATACAACAACAACCTGAGTCGCAGGAGGAAGGTAGCGATAGACGTCGTAGATCTGCTCTCTGAAACCGCGGTTCAACAGCTCATCGGCTTCGTCGAGAACCAGCATTTTGATGTTGCGAGTTCGGAGGTTTCGGCGGCGAATCATATCGGCAACACGACCTGGAGTTCCGGAGACAATATGCTGACCGTATTCGAGCTTGCGAATATCCTCTCCAACGTTGGTCCCTCCAATACAGGCATGGCATTGGACATTCATGTAGTCGCCCAAAGCCATCACAACCGACTGAATCTGAGTCGCGAGTTCTCGGGTAGGGGAAAGCACGAGTGCTTGGCTCTCGCGGACGGCGGTATCGATGACCTGGAGCATACTGATCGAAAATGTCGCAGTTTTACCAGTACCGGATTGTGCCTGGGCGATGGTGTCGCGGCCTTTGCAGATTTGCACGATAGCACGCGACTGAACAGCAGAGGGCGATTCATAGCCATAAGCATAGATTCCACGAAGAAGATTTTCTACAGCTTGTCAGCTTGTCAGGTTGTTGCGGTCGGCGCAAACAGCTTACCCTTCAGGTGCACTAATTGGGGGATAAGTTAGCATTCGTTGTACAAAGAAGTTTAGAGAAAAAACGCAGATGTGGGTAAATAGAAAGAGGAAATAATAACGCTTATTTTAGAACACAAGCAGCAGTCCTAACAGCACCATGGAAGGAAAGGGGAGGTAGGAAAGGGCGGCTCTTACTGTCCTGGAACGTTGGAGCGACGGTCACGTCCTTGGAGGTAGTAAACTCCATACGCTCATCAGCTTTGCGATCGATACCATCGGCCATGATTGCGGTTGGGGTGGGGATTTATTTTGGTGTGCTTGGTGTTGTGGTGGGTTGCGCGTGAGGTTTTATTGAAGCTGAGGTCGAGCTGTGATGCGCAAGGCCAGAAGTTTTTTAGCGCGGTCTGGGGAAAAATCGCGATCTTGGGTCAGCAACGTCCCCCTCCACAACACAACATAAACAACTCTGCCGTCTCACTCCACGACCTTCTCTCATAGGCAAAGAGCTTCGGGTCAAAGAGTCTATAGCATCCTACTTATTTGCCTACTGATTGTGCAGCACAACCGCCGCCATGATCTTGGAAGAGCAGAGATTCCTCCACGAGGATCTCGAGAGGCTCGAGCAAGCTATCAGCGATCGTGTCGCAGAAGATCCTCGACAGGCAAGTTATGCATCTCTTTTGCGCGATCCTCAGCTAACCCGTTCAACGTAGGCTAGGGAAAGACTGAATCGAGACCACCAGATCGCAGGGTTCCTCGACCGCATTCAAGACCAGTCCCAACGGTTACTTGATATCTACAATGACTCTGAAGGTTCTCGCAGCAAGGAGATTCAATCCATATCTACGGGCGAACCTCTGAAGGAGTTCTACAAACAATTATCCGATATCAAATCCTTCCATCAAAAATACCCTAACGAACCAGTCGAGAACTTGGAGAGAGCATACAAGAAGAAGGCACAGGTCGAAGGCGAACCCACCATATCCGAAGTCGACAACATGTTCACGGGCGAAGAAGCATTCGGCAGGTTTCTTGATCTTACGACCGTACACGAACTCTACCTAAATCTCCCCGGCATTAAGCGTCTCACTTACCTCCAATACCTCGATGCTTTTGATTCATTTACGCCCCCGCGATGCAATATCAAGCGACCGGACAAGATGACAGACCAGTATTTTGGATTTGTTGGACAGCTGGCGGATTACCTTGAAAGCTTCATGCGACGAACGAGACCTCTAGAAGACTTGGAGAGATTGTTCAAGAGCTTCGACGAGGATTTCATAAAGGCGTGGACTAATAACGAGGTGGATGGGTGGAAATTAGAAGCACCGGCGCCTTCTGCAGGTGGAAGCATTAGCGAGATCTATTGCGCGGATTGTGAGAAGGAGTTCAAGAATGAGAATGTCTACAAAGCCCATTTAACGGGAAAGAAGCACATTCGGGCGGCTGAGCTAAGAGCCACGCGGCAAGCCGACGCTGGAGCGGATGCAAATGGGTCATCAAGCAGAGGAACATCTACCCTGCGACTGAAGGAGCGCGCAATCGCAGAACGAGAGTACAGAGTTAAGCGCCTAGCCGCGGCGATGTCACAGGAGAGAGACGACACGCGGGTCAATGTCGAGCGGAAACAAGGCATGACTGAGCGAGAGCGACAAATGGAACTAGACGCCCTTTTCGCCGAAACCTCATCAGCCGCGCCGCAGGAAGGCGACTCGGGCAGCGAATCAGATGGCGAGGAGAAGATCTACAATCCACTCAAATTGCCCTTGGCATGGGATGGAAAGCCTATCCCTTTCTGGTTGTACAAGCTTCATGGTCTTGGTGTTGAGTTCAAGTGCGAGATTTGTGGAAATTATGTCTACATGGGCAGGAGAGCTTTCGACAAGCATTTCAACGAAGCACGTCACATCTATGGCTTGAAATGCTTGGGGATCACCAACACGACGTTGTTCAGAGAGATCACCGATATTGCGGATGCGGAGAAGTTGTGGGAGAAGATTCAGCGGGACAAGAAGAAGGGCAGGTCGGATGAGACAAGCGTTGTCCAGATGGAGGATGCGGAAGGTAACGTGATGCCCGAAAAGGTATACTACGATTTGCAAAAGCAAGGCTTGTTATAGACGCCTTCGCATCGATACGCATGTAAAAAAGTACCAATGTATTCTACTAATGAAGTCCTGATGGCAATGGTGGGTTTTCAAAGGTCTGGGACCCGGTGTTCGTTAGTAAGCTGTCAAAAGCTTTAGGTTTACCTTGTTCTGCACCATGCTCTCTCGCTACCAATACCCAATACTCTTGTTAGCCCATCAAGCGATGGTAATCTTTTTTTATTTACTGCAAGAGAACAAGATTGACACCTTAGTTTCCCTTTAGTGTATTGGTGGTCGCGTGTCATTATATCTCCTTGCGCACTGCCTATATATTACCTTTCTTTTAAATAATGTCGACTTCAAATACACCACCTCGATTCTTCCCACATACTCATCTTCAATCCGATCATACAAAGGTCTTCAAATATGCATATCAGGGCCTCTATTGTAGCGGCCATCACCGGCCTCTGCTGCCTTTCGACAGTAGTAGCCACCCCACACGGTATTCCGGAACTGGTAGAAGAGTCAAAGCCCGCACAGCCCAAGGTCACCAGCAATGACAACGTCTCTCGCGATCCGCTGCCAGGTCCTCGCAAGTTCCGCATGCGTCCCGACCCAGCTCTCGTCGAAGTTCCCAGCACTCCCCAGAATACCGAATCACCTTCGATGTTCCTCAGCCCCGATGTCGTTATGGCTCCAGGTCCAGTTTCCCCTTCGTATGTGGAGGCAGAAAACTGGCCTTCCGCAACCTCTCCGTCAAAACAGCTCATAACACGAGGGCCGTCCGCCCAGGCTTGAGCACCTATCCCTCCTCAGAGCCCGAGCCTGACCTCAACAAGGCTCATAAACAGGAATGGGAAAAGAAATGGGAAGAGGAAAATGAAGATGAAGAGGCAGACTGGACCGATTCTCCACACAACGACTACGTTATGCACACCGCCACCCAGATCGCCAACACCATTCTCCACGTCTTGCACCAAGACATGATCAAGGCCCAGACGATCGAGGATGCGGCTATCACAAAAAAGAACATGGACCTCTTTGACCATTACCTGACTCTGCTCAACTCTTCCAATCCCAGAAGAGTTGAGCAGGTCGCTGACGAGCTCAACTTTTACTGGAACCACGATCTTTCGAGATGGAGTCTTAAGAGTAGGGCCATCGTAGAGCAATTGACTGACGAGCTGTACAATACGCTCTTGGATGGTCTTCGGGAGGCTGAGAATAGGTGTGTGCGGATGAGAGGCAGGTGCTAGGCGCTGCTTAAATGGTGAAATTGTTGTGGGAATTTTAGCTGGCGTTGTTGCATATACACAGGACATATTGCACCGCGCTGCTCTTGGTATTTCAAGAGTAGATATATAGATGTACCAACCCCACAATGGTGGCACAAATAGTAATATATCACTTGATTATTTCCTCACATTGTCGTCTCTTATGCCGCTTCGCACACTCATAGAAAAAAACTTTCATGCTTATAATTACCCCTATTTTAAAGTGTAACCAGCTCGGAATATAACATTTTCGTATTTCGCGCATCCTGAGATCCGTCGTCCGCTATCTCGTACAATAATACGTTCACCATTAAAACGAATACATAGCGTCTTGTGGAATTGGTAGGCTAACGGTGTGTAACAAACCGAGGGCAGCGAAATAAGGAGTTTTGGCCAATCAAAAACTCGAGCTGGAAATGTATAGGTGCTAGCGACGTGCAACAAAAGCTCTGAACGGGTGTGTGAGTCAACAAGATAGTGACTAAGGAGGTTGGGGTTTTTGGGAGTTGAAAGTTCTGGACAGGGGATTGAAATTTCTATCTGAAAGCTGCGATGAGCTAACGTTAAGAAGAATTTCTCAGAACCCCGCCCATATTGTTGGAGAATAGGAGATATAATTCGATAATTCGATGGTCGAACATTCGTTACATCGGTTCTGAACACCATATAGCCAAACCTTAATGAAGCTAGCAAAATTCCGCTAACGAGATCTAAATACTTTAGCTCCCCGCTTTGTAGTGTGGAGCCGAGATTTGGAACAAGATTTTACAGGTTCCATTTCCAGGATGGTGGCGGCCTCAGCCGCCGCCGTTGGAGTTTGAACTGGGTGCTTTTTGTTCTTTCTGTTCTTCGATTTCTGTTTCTCTTTCGAGCCATTTCATAACATACCAAATTTACTTTCTGAACTCGCAAAACGACTCTCCACTATCATGAAGTTCGCATCTATCATTCTTGGCGTTATCATGGCTGCCATTCTGCCCTTCCAAATAGCTGCAGCGCCGATGCACTCTATTACAAACACCCAAAACGCAATCGCCGCATCCAATTCTCTCCCAGCACTTTTCAGTCAATCCGTTATCGAGGCACGGAGGGTTCCCAAAAATGATTTCGGCTTCGACATCGATCTTGACGCACAAAACGTACAGACACTGGAGAGGCGAACACTCCCCAAGGCAGGAAAGGAAATGCAAACAGAGGATTATGTCATCCCAGATGAGACTATTGCGGCAGCTATAGCACAGGTTGAGATTTCGAAACAGGCTTTGAAAGGAGCGGAAGGATCGCCACTTCCTAGAACTCTTCCTAAAGCTGGCCAGGAAATGCAAACAGA
>QGMK01001330.1:0-10938 GCA_007825345.1 Lachnellula suecica | reverse complement strand
AATAAAATTATTATATTAATATATTTATTTAAAAGTTTAATTTAAATAAAAAATCTTCGATATTATTACTTTTAATTCGAAAGTTAAAAGCTTTTTATAAGCCGAATAAAATATTTGCTTTAAAACTAATTTAAAAATAATATTTAAATATTAAAATATAATAAAAATATTATTAAAAGCGTTTATTAATAGCTTGTTTTTAATACTTTAAAAAATATAATAAGTTAATATATCTGCGGCGTCGGTATACTTATCTTTTAGCGCTTAGCTAGCGCCTTTTGCAAGCTCCTTTTGCGTGTATTTCCACAGCTTTTTAAGCTTGAGTTTAGCTTTAGCATCGATCTGCCAGGGTTTATAATTATAGCTGCTATCGTGGGCTAAGTCGAGATCAAGGAAGCTTTTGCGGTCAAGCATAATAAAACTAATAATATAATAAAGCTGGAAGCGTTAGACCGGGGTCTTATAACCTGTTGAACAATGTAGTTCATTTATTAAAGTCTAGAAGTTTAAAGGTCCACGATTCAAGGTTTTATCCCTTAGTGCTTCACGTGCACGCTAGCTGAACATTTCAACATTGACAGCGGTAGGGGTTTACGCACTTATAAAATGCGCTCTATAGCCCGCTGTATAATATATCTGCAGTCGAGTTTACTTTTCTATCACATCTACGCAATCTTTTCACTCTTAACTCTGTCACACTTCACACTTCACGCTTTAATACAGTTACCAAAATGGCCAATAAAGTAGTCAGCAGTTCCACTATCAAGTCGATCTTGAACGGTGGTCGTTCCATCACTCTCAAGTATGCGACTAAGACCGATGCTTGGGAACGTTATAGCCTCGCGCCGAGCGTGCAAGAAGCCTTCGCCAAAGCCATGGAACAGGCCGATGTACCCGCCAGTGCCACAACAGCCATCATGACGTGAGTTGCCAGCTTTATATACCTATTAATAAGCATAGAGCACTGACCCAGAACCTAGCGAAACCGAGCAGCCAAGCCAGAAGGATTCGTATCCTCACTACACCACTGTTTATCAGGACAATAACGGGAACCACATCACCACCAAGCATGTCCGCTGAGAAGTATGGACACACATACGTGAAAGTGCGGAAAAGTTTGGAGAGAAGCGGAAGGCGCAACGATAATAAGTTGGAGAAAAGAAATATGCAAGTGACTTTGTCGTACATTAAATTTATATAAAACTAAGACATTTATATAATAGTAGTATAAAATAAAATTGCTTGCACGCCGCCTCGAGATAATTGTATAAGCAATACTTGAATTTATTTCTGCACTTCATTCATCTCCTCGTCTTCATCTTCGAACCCTTCCTGCAAATTTGAGTTCCCAGTGGTCTCCTTTCTCCCTTCCATGGTTTTACCAAGCCCAGCAAAGGCCTCCAATCCACCAACGACCGGCCTCAAAATATCCGGCAAGATTCGCGCTGCATCCCCCTCGAACAAAAAGTCCTTCTTTCTCAATGTTCCAGTTGATCCCAAGTCCTTACTGTCCATGTTGATAACTGCAACTCTAGCCCCTGCTGCTTGAGCCACATGTACGTAGCTCGCAGCCGGGTACACTGTTGCTGTCGTACCGATTACCAAGCAGAGATCAATAGGCTCCTTATCTATCCACTGATCAATTTCATCAAGCGTATCTTCAGGAAGTGCTTCGCCGAACCAGACAACGGCTGGGCGAAGAAGGCCGGTCTTGCAGGAAGGGCAATGGGGAAGATCTACCAGAGGAATTGTGGGGGAGTTGGAAGCCCCATCCGGTGAGGTGCTGTTATCTTTTGGAGTCGACTTCGCCGCCGCTGAGAGACGGGCAGTTACGGAGTCTTCATCTACGAGGAGGGACGGGTGCACTGGGTCGTTGAAGTTGTCGGGTTCGTAGTAGGGACAAGAGGCGCATTTTATATCGAAGAGAGAGGAATGAAGTAGCTTCAACTGCTCTCTTGGATGATTGGCACGCTGGGAAAGACCTTAATAATTCTATTAGCCAAGTGCGACTTGGGAGACCCCGCGCGGGGACGGGTCATATGACAGCACCAGTGAAAAATCTTTTGCGGTCTTACTGACCATCGATATTCTGTGTCAAACATATAAACGCCTTCTCTCCTAAACTCTTTGTAAGCTCTGCCAAGGCGTGATGCCCTATGTTAGGCTTTGCCTGCAACGCCTTGTGTCGTCTATACGCGTAAAATAACCTCACAAGACCCGGATCCCTCTCAAAGGCCTCAGGCGTAGCTAAGGCCGTGGATCGGTAACTCCTCCAAATTCCTCCGGCGCCTCGAAAAGTATCAAGGCCTGAAGCTACTGAGAGCCCTGCTCCACAGAGTGTAAAGATTCGGGTGGACGATTTGAGGACGGTGTGGAATTTCTCGACGGATGTGCTCGCCAAGGAGGCCCGCTCATTTTGGGGCATTGAAATAGGGTTGGACATCTTGCTACTTCCTTTGGACAATTCAGCTGGAGGTACTAGAAAGAAAGACAAGGAGTTGTTTCGAGGTAAAAAGCATCTTTTATACTGAGGTTTGTTGGCCGGGTTGCTGCCTTGGTGCTGCCTATTCTCTCTTCTAACCTACACGTGACTATTTTCTGAATGGAACTTAGAGCTACACTTTCATAATTAGCCCGTGATTGGAGACTGAGATATTATTATAACTCGGTAGCACCATTCGACGTCTTTTTATTAAAGCGCAGAACGCTATAGGCACATCGCTAAACTGGGGGGTCGTCAGGGGCTCGCTCGCTAAACTTTGGCGATAGCCCACTAAATTATAGGGTGGCAATGCCATCTGTAAGGTTGCAAATATTCAAAGTTGACGCTTTTACTCTTTGGTCTGTCGATCTTTTTTTTTGGGTCTAAAATCTGCTTCAATTCATATAATTACTCTAGCGAGCGTATTCTTGATTGTTTACAGTCGTTCGCAGCTGCATGACTCGTTTCCCCATCACCACACTGCCCCGCTCCAGAAAATTAACCCCGCTATTCCCAGTATACCCCAACTTGAATATCTCCTCACACCAGTACTCGGCTTCGGAGTCTGCGTCGGAAGACTGTAACAGGTTACATAATCCGTATTATTGTTGCTGGTCAGAGCACTGCCTAAACACTGGCTCAGAAGATATGTCGGGTCGTCATAAATTCCAGTTCGTGTGGCGTTGCAATATTGGAAGCAATTCGAATCCGTACTGCCGAAGGTTGCGAGTGGCTGATCTCCGCAGCAGGTGCTTATCGCAGAAGTTAAATTGGCAGGCAGGTTTGAGGAGTTCGTGTTTTGGATGGTGACAGCGCAGAAGTTGGCCTCCGGGGTGGCGCTTGAAGGTATATTAGACAGACAGTTTTGCAGCGCAGCCATTGCACTTAGTGTTGTCGTATGGGCCTGGATGTTTTGGTGATAAATTTAATGGATAGTAGATTTATTTGTCTTTGCTTGTGTGTCGTGCACCGAGGTTGGTTTGAAATATATAGCTTGTTTGGAAGATCCAGTTATACTTAAAAAGCTGCGAGCTGAATATCGAGAATGACGATTGAAAAGTAATAAGGAGGTGTAAGAATACAATATCCGTCTTGGCATTACAGGGTTTTACACAGCTCGCTTCCACCAGGAAAATTGATTGTGATCCTTCAGCCTCCAAAGATGTTGGTGGCACAGCAAAGCGCCCATTGGATGCCAAATACGAGATGTTGGGACTTTCCGCTTACAGAAAGACGTCATCTGCCTTCTTCGTTCCTTCCTTAAATCCCAATAAATTAACCTTGAATTGTCTATGAGACTCAAGAACAAGCAAGAAATACTAAGAAGAGAGATGTAGCAACTGGTTCTAAGCTTGGGTTTTCCATGTATTTTGTGAATATTAGACTAGTCTGGGCAGTCCTTGCATCACATTAGTTACCGTCCAAAGCATCAAGCAACATAATTAATCTCCTTTCGCAAAGAACAAAGGTATCAGGCAGTGTGATGCCACTCCTACTTGGCGGTGGCGGGTATACCGAGAATCATGATATTCCAGTCCGATTGTCTTGGTATTTGGGATTCGTGCCAAGCACTCAGCAACAATTTCCAACATTCTAAGCCCTAGGAGATAACAAAATCTATTCCTACACTCGTAGGTTCGCGGTACAAGAGGGTGTGTAAAGTGGGTTCCAACAGTTGTTTTGTTTCAGTCTCACGGCTGTACTTTTTAGAGGCATGACCATATCCCAAAGGAAGAACAGACGTTATCACGAATGTTTGCATCAAAATCCCTGAACGTGCAGTGGAGAATCTCTTGGCAGAAGATACACGATTGTAGTAATAAGTAAAGAGGATCAAGCCCCTGTTCCTTGGCATATGTCAAAACGAGAATGTCTATCTAGTTGGAGCTGTGTCTGCACCATATCTCAGGTGATTGAAAACAATATCACGTTTGCGACAAGGTAGGAGTCCATCAGGAATATTTTAGCAGGCTGAGTCCTCCTTCGTCTTAAACTATATGCTCTTGACTGAACCATTTTACCTATCAGAGGCAAAACGCCAAGTCCAACCCGCATCATTTTCTATACTACGCAATCTAACTATGTCAACTCCCATGCTTCTGGACTGTCCGAAATTACTTGGAAGCTCTTACCTTCCATATTTCCCTGGATTCTGGGATGCAAATCAGCCCCATGGCTCGCGATAGGACCTCAAAATGGAGCTGGGCTGTCCGAAAGGATGTTTAGGACTCATTTTCCACCAGATGACCTGTAGAAACAAACTGAAAATAGAATTCGTTGATCCTTCAAATTCTATAGCTCTACCTCTGAAGAAAATCCATTCTTGTAAAGAGGTCATCTTTATCTGTCGTTTCACTTGATCACAAAATCATCATCCAGAACACTGCCCATCTCAACCCATCTTCAAGCTACAGCAATCTTCCCACTAAACCTTTTACCCCCAGATTACCAACATGTTTGTTCAAAGCTCTATGGCGCTTTTGAGCATCGCTGGAGTTGCTATAGCTACTCCATTCAGTCTTGTTCCGCGTGACACATGCGATCCGCACAACATGGTTGACGACCAGGCAAGTCCCCAGACCCCCCACCGAGACGCGCCCCTCCTGACAATACCCAGAAAGTTAGCAACTGCCCCCACGCAAATTATTTCAACACCGATGGCAAGGGAAAGGGACATTGTCACGGTATTGCGGACTATCCTGATCCGCAACGAGGATGCACGTCGTACTGCGAGCTCACCATCTCCAAGGGCTACGGGCAGGAAGTTCCGTTCCCTAGAAGTGATTGTGGTCCCAATGCAGACTGCTCGGTTGCCGAAGCCAAAAGTGTATCAACCACTCAGACATGGGAATTCAACGTAGGACTCGGTGGCACCTCAGGGTTCGTTATACTTCCACTAACTTACCTTCGTGTTTATTCTCAAGCTTGGCTGTGGATTGGCCTCCACAAGGTCTCAAATAGCTTCCAACATCCGTGCTAACTTACTTGTAGAGAAGACATCAGCAAACTTTTTTCGGGGGCATTTGATGTTGGTGCTTCTTACTCAGAAAGCAAAACTCTCACGTACTCCACAACGATTCTTCACCACGAGACGGTTGGGAATAACGAATGTGGCTACTTCACGTTCATACCTTTTGTTATGGAGTATGTTTCTTGTCTCCGCCAACTGAACATTCCATATCAAGAAGTTAAACTGACTCGCGACATCATTAGATCTTGCGGCACGTACTCCGAAGTGGCGAAGGGAACGAAACCTGGTTGTACCACAGGGCCGCGGTGCGAAATCCAACAGACTTGTAGCTGGAATTACCTCCCCGAGAGAACGAACGTGTGCAAGAAAGTTGCGTACAAGAAAGATGGCAAAGCGGATGGCAATGTTGGGTTTGTATTTACGCACTGCAGCGGCGGCGGGGTGATGACAGATGACGAACTTAAGGCTTCGGGGAAGCAGCAGCCACCTGGTTATTGGTATCCTGGTGTTAGCACTAGCGGCCACAGCGGAGCCACAAAGAGAAATGTCACGGATAGGGAAATGGTCTAAACTTGTGTCAGCAGAGGAATTCCGGGTTTGCTTTTACGGGACCTTGGTTCGTGTTTGTTCTGCCATATCGTTTGAGGGTTGATCCTTATTTATTGCGACCATTTTGGGATTGGGAAGACTTTTTGTTCCGAGCTGCAAACAGATCACCACTGCGAAGATGTCGATAATATAGGAAGAGTAGGTGGGACCGTGGAGTATGTTGTACTAGATGGTGTTATGTTTTCGTTTGTTGATACCTGAATTCAAGTTCTTGATTGCACATCTCTTCCCATCTAAAGCATTATAATTGAGCAATTGATAGCAATCTAATCATCGAAATACGTTGTCATATACGAGGCTCCCTTGTCGCAGTCCACGTCTGGTCTATTGTAGGTTCCATCAGCTAAGTTGATGAACTGATAGTCTTGGACTATAACCTATGACCAAGGGTTTATATAATGTAATAAAATGAACATCCAGCCAGTTCTGTGAATTTGGATAGATTCATGGAAATGCAGACGTGCGGCCTTCATGAGTGGATATTGGAGAGGATGGTGTAGCTGTATCGAAATACTCCAGCCTGACTTCCCAGCAGTATCTCGACGGCACTTTCGAAAGCTTGTAGCGCACAATAAAACACGAAATTTCAACCGGGGCGTATAAGCCTTGAAACGACGTCCCAATAACGTGGATCCATCTCACGTGCACTTGCACGTGCTTTACATCCGCCAAACCCTGAAGAAAAATCTGATGCCGAAGCTACGATGTTGCGTACAGTACTCCACGGCATGGCGTACATTTGACCCATTCTCGTGATACAAGCACGGCAGCGACAACGTGTTCATGTAGGTACTGTACGCGTGTGTAGATGCTGTGCTCGTGTGAGTGACACTTCGGGTTTGTTGGGTGAAATAACCCTGAGGCACTTACTCAAGCACCAGAAGCATCTGTGTAGTTCAAACACAAGGAATGCTGTTCGTTATGACACCTCAATTGTTGTAACACAGTTCCGCATGCGTGTTGGAGTCTGCAGTGAGAAACTTAAATTGTACCTGAGGTAAGCTCGAAGTTTAATATCAAAATCCAACGTTTCCAAACTGGGGTCTTCAAACTTTCAAACCCCAGATCCTCTTCAGCCTCATAGTTCAGGGTTCGGGATGGTGTGGGCGAGTTTCAGCTTCATCTTAAAATTTGAGAAAACTTTGTTTCCCCACGCTTCAACGTGAATCGAGACGTACAGTGGTCACGACGCGCTTCACCGCTTGGAGAAGTGGCTTGAAGCCGCGTTATTAACTTGCGTTGGCCATGCACAAGAACCCACGAGATCTTTATGTTTCATGAGTACTGTAGCTAAGGCTGCGGGATTTGCATGATATCAAAGAAAGTTCTTCTGTTGAACAAGGCTGAGGGAGGATCCCACACCAGGCACAACCGCATGCAGTAGGAAATGGAACCCCCTTATCAAGATGTGCACTCGCATGTCTGAATAAGTCAACTTCGAGATCAGCCGCGCCTGGGCGTCATCTCCCCTTCTGCAGCGTCGCCGATAACAAAGATAGGAGACGTTAGATTGAAGCCTTTGATGGCGAGCCTGATTGGTACCAGGTACACTGGGGCGGGTGAGGCGCATCAGGGCTTTCAGGGGTACTGATTGCTGCTGATTGCTACTGGTGGTTGTAATTTCTGATATCTGCACTGGCTGGCATCCCGAGCACCCCTAAAGACGCTCTGCAGCTGCAGTGTTAGGGCTCAGCCAATCTACCTGACTTTCTATTTGCAGACGGGGAAAGGGAAGGAGAAACGGGGCACAAGAGCGACGTTGTGTGGGTGGTTCCTCGACTTATTAAAGTATTGATTGACCCCAAGAACAAACAATGGGGGTGGAAATGGAAATGGAAATGGAAATGGAAATGAATCGGCTGCATCCTGGTGGCTTGTTTTGTTGATTTGATTCACTGCTTATCTTCCCCAATTCAACAGCCACCACAACACCATAACTGGCATATATTCATATATTCATATATTCATATATTCATATATTCATATATTCATATATTCACAGCCATTCACCCCATCCATGTACAAACCTTCGACACTCGCCCACGATGGTATACAACGCTCTCGAACAGCACGATCGCGATCACGATGACGAAGACAGCGACGCCGACATTGACTCTTCGCGCTCAGGCCTACGAGTCCAGCGCCGGCGGGCAGCAGCCCCAGTGTTTGCGCCACTGTCCCTATTTACGGACGACGATCATAATACGAGCCACAGCCAAAACAAGCACCAAAACAATAAGAGCGAGAGCCAGAGCGAGAGCCAGAGCCAGAGCCAGCAACGGAATTTATCCCCAAGCTCAAACAGCGGCGGTCTTGCTCACATGGTCCATTCAATTACTTCCCGCAACACCAAGACGAGTGGCAGTGGAAGTGGCAGCTATGAAATGGTAGAGAACGACGATTTTGCAGACGATGCGCCCAGCGACTCGTATTCGATAATCGATAACCTCCAACAGGGGCCAGGTGCACGCTCACGCCTGCGCCCGCATCCACGATCCCCAAGCGAACAATCTTCGACTTCCCCTGTTGTGCCATTGCACATTCCACGCCCAATCCCAAGAAACCACCGCAGTCCAGCCACAACCGCCGAAAAATCAGCATCACCATCTTCGCCTCCTCTTCATATCCCCCATCCCATACGGACCGCCTCGAAGCCCAATACAGCACTGCGGCACCCTACCCCCGACTTGCAGGTTCTGCAGGGCGCATATACGGGCAATATCGAGCACCTCGAGCGGACCGCAGAGCGACTGAGCATGACCTCCTCTATAGACGATGCCATCCGAGACCTGCACGACGAGCAGAAACGCTCCGACGGCATAGCAGCCATCTCTCGCCAAGTCTCCAACGCCGCCTCAATTGTCGAAGTCAATTCGGCAGCACGATCCGGTGGATACTCGCCCGCAGCGTTCATGATGTCTCCCAAAGGCTCTTTTTCAGCAGGGGGAAGAAACCGGTCTGCCTCGAAGAGTTCAAAGTTTACGGCTCGTTCGGAGCCGGAATTTGAGGGGAGGCCGCTGGATTCGTTTGTTAATCTGCCTTCAATACCCTCGACCTCACCGATTATGTCTCGATCCGCTTCGATTGCCGAACAAGACGACCAAGGCTCTGCCACGATGACTCGGCCGGTGGTGGATTCGATTGAGCCGTCAAAGGTGAAGGAACATATTGAGGAGCGGCCGACTACGTCTGCTTCGACAAATACATTCGACCAGGAACAAAAGATGTTTGCAGACTTCGATGGCGTTCACGATTTCGAATTGGAGAATAATGAACCCCCGCAAGTTCCGGAGCATCAAGAGCGTAGATTATCAGGGAATGCTTTAGAGAATCCCCAGCGAAGAATTTCTTTTGGAAACGATTTGGAACATCCGCAACGAAGCATGTCTCCAGGGAATGGTTTGGATAGCCCGGACAAATCCCAGCGGAGAATGTCTGCTGGCAATCGATTGTCTATGCTATCTATGCCGAGACCACAGTCATATGCAGATCCGGATTCTGGTCAACAAATGGTCTACTACCCAGCCCCTGTACCTATGATGCTCAATCTGCCCCAGAGGCTATCAAAAGGTCCCCCAGCAAATGCAATGAATAAGAGGAGGTCTCAGGTTATGAGCAATATTCCACAAGCAGTTCGCCAATCCGCAATTTGGCTTCCAGATGTTTTGGAAGATGAGCCAGATTTCGCAGAAGAGGGCGGGATCCATGAGCAGGAATATATGCCACAACACCAGAGAACAGTTATGGGAGGAAGACGAAGTACCCATGATCTGGCGAATCTACCTCCTCAATTACGAGCCAGTACATTCTTCGACCTTCCGGCACCCGAACAAACGGTAGAAATGAAGGGGCAGTCTGCTGTGGCTACGCTGGACAGTATTTTGGATGCATCTGCCCATGCTCCCGTGAGCGCATTTACGGATCACGCATTTGCTGGACATCTGGGGTCTGAAGTATATGGAAAATCTACCGCCCGACATAGCAGGAGTAGTACGCAGCTACTTGAGATTCCAGAGAAACAGAAAAAGAGAACCAGCTCTTTCAATTTACTACGTGGACGACGGGCAAGCAGCAATGATTTACTGGAAGACAAGAAGCGGGCATCTACAATGTCAGGAGGATTGGATTCTGGCAAGATGGAAAGTGCTATTGATGACGAAGATGAAAGCAAGGAGGCTTCCCCATTGAACCAATCCGAGACTGATCTCCAGTCGAGGGTAGTTAGTGGGGATTTTGGCCCAAAGGGTGAGGCTGGCGAGGAAGAATCAGAAGATGAAGGGCAGCGTGATGATGAGGAGTATCACGGTCCTCCTACTACTCTGCTTGCCGAATTACAACTTCGGAAACAGCAACAAAAGCAGCGAACTAAGCTATTAGCATCCGCCTATCCCAATGGCATGCATTCAACGCTCCTCCAACTCGACGCGGTAGCTCAAGTCGAGCAAAAGTCACGGAAACAGAAACGCGTAAACCTTGCCTGGGAAGACCCAGCTGCACAAGGACCAGCCGACGATAATGACGATGACGACGTACCGTTAGCGATGCTCTACTCCAAAAAGGCCGCCGATCTCAACAGACCCTTAGGCCTAATGGAGCGCCGCGACATGGAAGACAATGAACCACTATCCCGCCGCCGCGACCGTCTCCAAGGCCGTCCACCGGGCTCAGGCCGCGCAACTACAATGATGAACCACCCCGCGGACCCAGAAGAAGAAGGCGAAACCCTTGGCCAACGTCTCCGCCGACTCAAAGAGCAAGGCGGCACCGTGACCGGTCTCCCCGCCTTAGCACGCCCCGTAAGCGGCGACTTCGCCAGCGAGATGATGAGTCAATTCGGCGGCGATATGCTCGACGGAAAAGGCAAGGGCAAAGAAGT
>QGMK01001329.1:0-10939 GCA_007825345.1 Lachnellula suecica | reverse complement strand
TATTTTGAGAATTTAAATATGTGACTTATTAAAGGGGCTCAAAAAAGAATTATAGCCCGGCAAAACGGTTAAATTAGAGTTTTGGCCTGGAAATCAAGGTTTTCAACCCCTAAAATGACTCCAAAATCTTAAATATTATATATTAAACCCACTGATCGGTAACCGATCGATATTTGGCCAACCGACCGACCGATGATAATTATTTCCCTAGCGGAATGACCGATGACTTTAGGCCTAACCGATGAACTGAAGGATCGGTGCACCGACCGATTGGGCACTCTGGCTTTCCTTTGGGCCCAATGGAAGAGAATTCCTCGCCACCAGCGGGGAAGACCTCTGGGCCCCGCATTGAGAAGGTAAAAGAAACTCTTGACACAGTAGACATTGTCATGGTTTGAGAATGCTCAATATTCGGATACAGGCATGCGTTCGATGTAAGCAAAGGAAGGTTAAATGTGACGGGAAAACGCCGGTCTGCTCACGATGCTTGTCGAAGAAAGGAGATTGTCAGTATGACAAAATCAAGAAACGTGGTAAAGGCAAAGGGTGAGTTTCAATTTCAGCCTTTGGCGGGATTTTTCAACTCTTCTTGTTTTGCCGCTTACACTTTGCAGGAAACAGCAGATCAAAGATCTTCAAGAACGACTGGCGAAAGTTGAGTCGCTGTTACCTGCATTGCCAAATGAGCCCAGGCTGGTTAGGCAGTTGGAAAGATCCGAGTTCGAGATTCCGTCTTCTGCTGCAGCTTTCCCAAGTCTCGAGCCAAATGCTGCAATGGTTACCGTAGACTCATCGGGCATCGGCGCGCTCATCGATGAAAGCCCCCCCTCACAGTTCAACATCTTCGAAACGCTAGGCCGCTACTGGGAGCAAGTATCTCAGCGCCTCCTGGACCACAGCCCTGGCAACGCTTTCACCCTCCAAGAGCCCGACACCGTCTTCCTTCTTATATCGATCGAAAACCTATGCGCCGAATTTCCGCTATTTGACCTCCCCTCTTTCAAAGCCCGTCTCCGTACCGAACACACTCTCGAGACATGTAACGATCCGTCTTGGTGGGCGAGCATCAACACGCTCATCGCACTCGCGATATCAAGAAGAATGGTGAACAGCTCTCTTGCGAAGATGAAGGGGCTCTTATGGGCGTTCTTCAGGAATGCTTATGTGGTTCTTCCAGATGTGCTAGCTAATGCAGGTCGATTGCTTGCGGTGCAGGCGCTGCTTACAATGGTAGTGTTTATGGGTGCTACTGCAGACGTTCGAACAACGGCGCTGTTACTCTCTACTGCTTGCAAGACTTTGCAGATTCTGAGTCCACAAACAAATAAGCTGAATGAGTTGGAAAACTTGATGTACAGTAAGGTGTTCTGGATTGCGTTCATCCTTGAGACGGATATGAGTGTCTGCCATGGAACTCCGAACATGTTAGCGTCGGATACTTGCAATATTGATCTCCCTGCTCAGGATTCCTCCAACGAACACAGGCTTGCAGATTTTGAGGGAGAGATTGCCGAAAAGAACATATTTCGTCTTCGAGCTGAGTTAGCCCTCATCCAATCTAAGATCCAGACGGAACTCTACAGCAGGCAGGCAATGAAGCAAACTGAAGACCAGTTGCTTCCCAAAATCGAGGATATACAGTGCAAGCTTGAAAGATGGATTTCAGAGATCCACGTCGGGTTTCGTCCAGACTTCGATCAAACTCTACCAATTTCACTTTTAGAAACGCCGCTCACAAAACCGCACTTCACATACTTCCACTGTGTATCGCTACTTCACTGGCCAGCACACAGGCGAAACAAGTGGCGAGCTCAGTCTCGAGACCAGTGCAGAGGAGCAGCGAGGGCTACAATTTGCCTCCTGACACAGATGCCTTCTCCGCAAATTCTAGGCTTATGGTAAGCCCCAAATTATCCTAAACCACTTGCGCAGCTGTAGATTTATAACATGAACAGGCCAAATCTATCCCAAGCACTCTCATCAAGCTTTGTGCTACTAGCTACCATATCGAGTGCCTCTTCCGACGCAGAAACTCAAGCGGATGTCAAGCTACTGAAGTCGCTCTCGCAATGGCTGGCAAGATTAGAAAAAGAAGAAGGCTTTCCGCTAGTCAATCTCCGGCTTGCGTTCAATACAATGATCAAAATAGCTCAGGCCGGGCCCACCTCAGCTGGATTTAAAGTAGGTCTTCTTCCTTTAGTCCCGGTTCCCACTTTAAGTAACTACTACCTAGTCACTTGCCCCATTCATATTCTCTTCTACCCATCCTACTTACCTGGCCAAACGACTAATGGGTAATTTTCCAACTCATGATGACGATGCATGTCGCGTGCTAGCTGGGGTCTTGGGTGTGACGTGGGATGGGGAGGGGTATGGGCCTTTTGTGCCGGAGAGTTTGAAGTCGGATTTGGGTGGGTTTCGCAGGGGGCGAGAGGGCTCTTCAGGGTAATGAGTTTTATGGAAAGTTAGGGAGAAGTGCAAGAAATTGAGTTTTATTAGCTCACTTCCTGCTAGAATGTCTAGGTATACATTGAGGGGGGCAACATTCCCGGGACGTTACAGGGTAGATGGAAATACTATCCGCAATTGAAACTCCATACTTTGTGGAATAGAGTGATGACGCCAACAAAGAACTAGAGATGGTATAGTTACTAGCGCGAGGATGATTTATCGGGAATCGGTCTCGGCTCGGCTTCAGTACTGTATGGGGGGAGGCGAGGGGGCTTTTGATGGGATTTTATTGCTTCATTGAACTAGAACTATCTATGAGTTAACTTGGTTGCGTGAGCCTGATGCACGATCAAGTCCCTCTATCATCCCCAAGCCCAAGTTCCTTCAATCTTATCTCAGCCCAGTCACCCAGACCACCATAGAACTCCTCTGGATCCTCATCTCGCAAGTCTCTCATAGCAAACCAGATATGCCGCGCATCCTTCCCCGCCTGGATTGCAGATCGGTAACCGGGAGCATGGCGGAACAGCGCATCCAAATACTGTTTAGCCCACAGAGCGTGGGCAGCCTTGTCTTCAGATGTGGCATTCTCCTTCACTCTAGTGATCACAGCATTCGCATTGCCGTCTGTACGAATGTCGACCGTTACTATCATCATCGGATCGGACAGAATGGCTGGAACGATGCATCCTGTCTCCCAGTCATACAAAGAGGTAATAACAAAATGACCCTTCTCTTCAGTTGTGATTGACATGTTGTGAATGCCAAAATCGCCGTGGTCGAGAACCAGGCGGTAAAGAGCTGCTTGGTTGCCGTCAGTGGGGAAGATGTGTGGGATGAGGCGCAAGAGAGACTGCTTGGCAGCAAAGGCTCTTGGACCAACGAACTCCTCATCATCTTCGAATCCTATAACGTCCCCGATATTTTTGATGGTTGCTTCGATCTTGGATTCAAAAAGGGCGATGCAGAACTCGCGTGTAGGAGCCACGGGAACTGAGAGAGAGTCGGGTCTTTGCTGGAAGACGCGGGGGAGGAACCAGGTGGAGGTGAATGTGGATGGTGGGGTGTAGTTGAAGAGCGATGTTCGGATTTGGGCTGCTTGGGTGATAAGACTGGCCTGGAGAAATGGTTAGCATAAGCTGTGCAAATAACACGGTGGGAGTCACGTACCTTGTGTTCTGGACTCAGACCTCTCCAAACGTTGTTGTCTCCTTCAGTTCGCTCAAGCACAAATAGGCGTCTCCCCAAAATATCCTGGGGAGTAGCCAATTTCGGACCAGAATGTTGCACTGGCGCTCGGTGATAAAGCAGTTTGGAGGCCAAGATGTTTTGTTCCGAGCGCAACAGTTCATAGGCCGCAGCCTCGAAGGTGACCTCTTCTACTTGTCTCTCAATAGAAAACCCCGAGAAGTGAGGCATATTGACATCTCCATTCGCCAAACGGGCCACGACATCGGGGCGATTCGATGACTGGATGTGAAACCCCTACGAGTTGTTAGTCCCCATTTTAAAGTAGTTGCAGTCCAAGCCTGGGAAAGATACCTACATAGTTATTGGAGCCTTCTGTAACTTTCGGGATGTCAGTGACCGTGGTATCAGAGCGGATTCGATTTCCCGAATGAGCAGGTTGACATCCCAAACGAAGGGGCTATTGCCGCTGCGAACGAGGTCAAACAGTCCAGTGCCGTCAAAATCGCTGCCATCCGGCATTGTGGGCCAGTCATCTCCGAGATGTTCTTCTGCTGACATATTTGGGGAATATCTGGAGTGGAAGGTGGAACATGAGTCGTCAAAGAGCAAGTACTTTATCAAAACTGTGCATTAGTAACTTAAAACTAAGAAGCTCACCACTGTGGTTCTTACCCGTACCAATTCAGATTCACTTTCTATACTTTGCGAGTAGACGTAGCTGTAGTTGTCCGTTAGATGAACCGCCCTCGAATCATGGTTCATAGTGCTTGACCTTACACCAAAAAGATTTACCGCATTAATGTGAATATAAGACCACGTCAATGTTCCATATCTTGTGAGACATTCACGTGGTCTTATTTTCGAGTGTATACGGTACTTCAAGCCTGTAAATCACGTTACGTGATAAATCGTTCGTGAATCAATATCCGGCCCTGTATTAAACCTCACGTGTTGTGCGGACATTGAAGTCTATCTTTGGAACTTTACACAGCATAAATCTATTCAACATTCTTTACAAGCTACCTTTCATTTCAATCCATAGCCTTCCTATTCCTCAACCCATCAAGATGCCGCTCATCTTACGCCCCGCCACACCCTCCGACGCATCCCGCATCGCCGAAATCCACATGGCAGCCTTCCACCCAGTCTTCGCAACACAACCTTACACCCCAGCCCTACTAGCCGAGCTCGAGATGAAGACGGAGCAGACTGTTTTGGCCCAGATCAGCCATCCCGAGATCAACGTTTTGGTAGTCTTGCATATCTGCTCGAAAAACGAGGACTTACTCACAGTTAGCTCGGGTGAACAGCTGGTGCAGCAGGAGAATGATGAAGGACTTATCAGCCAAGCTGGCAAGATAATCAGTTTTGCACAGTGGATCAATCCACTTCCCAGAGGACAAAACACCTCAGAAGAGCTGTTGGACGAACAAGAAAGGTTATTAGATGGAGTGGAGCAACGCTTGTTTGTTCGTGCACCCTTTTAGGGTAAGACTTTCTTGGGATGTTGTGACTTTCGGCCTGCTCAATCATAATGCAGCGTCAAGAATAAATGTGATTTACTGGCTTTCTGTCAGAGCTTTCTATCATGGCCACTGATCCTCTGTGCGAAAGACAAGGCGCGGCGTCGCTGTTGATCAACTGGGGTCTTGAGCGATCCAGGAAACAGCGCGTCCCGGCTTATGTGCATAGCTCAGCTCAGGCAGTTCCGCTGTATGAGAGAAATGGCTTTATTGTGGCAGAGAGGATTAGAATACCGATAAGTATGAAGGACGATGGAGGAGTTCGATACTACACGAAGCATGCCCTTGTTTTTAGGCCACAAATTTTGTGACACAAAGTCTACTCTTGGATGCTCTCCTGACTCTTGAGTCGAAGGCTAGCACATCAATTTTATTTAAACTACCCCAAAAAGGCATATCCTTGTGTGCGAATTGTAATCAAAGATGTTCAGCCTACCCTATCTTTAAACTACATCCTCGACATGCTTGAGTTATGTCTTCCCGCAGCAGCATCATACAACGCTTTGATATCCGCTTGCCACTGCGCCACATCCGGCCGCAACACCCTCCGATCATAAGTCAGCAAGCCATTGACCTCACCCTCGACATCAGTAGTCTGGGTCCAGACACCTCCACTACAAGCAAACAATTCCGTTTGATCCCTCAACTCTGATAAAAGGAAGTGAGCGCGGTAGTTCCATGCTGAGAGCGTCTCATCAATTTCGTAGGTTTGATTTACTGTGTTGATCGCTTCTTGGACATTCCAAAGACTAGAAGAATAATGAGTTAGTGATGGGGAGAGCGGAAGTAGTTGAGCTACATACTGTTCGATTGAGACGTTGTTGCCGATGCCGCCGAATTCGCCCTGGAAACCGATCCGTGTTGGGTCGTAAGGGCTAGAGGCTGTAGAGTAGAACGGAGTGCCGCATTGTGGATTCGCGTAGTGGTGGTTATCCTGAGTTCTCCATTCAGTGACGTCTGTGGGAAGAGCTGAGTAATCTTACACTGTAATCTCCGGCACCATGATCGTACCAGCCTGTTGTGCTGTCTATCAGACGCGTCGGATCAAGACTTCTGACCATATCTGTGAGACCGAACTCCGGATAGCCCTGAATGACTTGACCCCAACCCTCATTATAAATGACCTCGAAGAAATTAGCAATACTCTGGCAGCGAGATTTATTAAGATGGTCCTTACCCAGGTTCCAATGCTGGGGTAGCTTTTGTGTTGATTGACGAGAACCGCGAGTTGACGATCGAACTCAGCCTGCTGATCTGCATCTGGTAGGTATGTCAAGGAAGTGCAGTTTTCGAGAGTATAGCTCTGAATTGGTCGCAATGCTGGCATATCTTGGATCAGAAGTAAACCTAATTGATCGCAAGCCTGGTAAAACAAGGCAGTTTCGACTTTGATCTTTCCGTACGAAAACTATCAGTAAACTTTCTTCGACTTGGAGGAACATTACTCACGTGCTTTCTAAGCATATTGAACCCAAGCTTCTTCAATACTTGCAAGTCGTACACCATAGCCTCCTTGTTTGGAGGCGTGTACAAACCATCCGGCCAAAACCCCTGGTCTAATGTGCCAAACTGGAAAATAAATTCCCCATTCAAGAGCGGCCGAACAATGCCATCAACTTCACCTTTTGAGATTGTTCGGAATCCCGTATAACTGGAAACTTGATCATCACCGAGTGTGACGGTGATATTGTACAGGTTGGGCGAGTCGGGTGACCATAGCTTAGGTGACGCGACGTTGAATTGAAACGCTCCGTCTGATGTACTAGCCTGCGTCGCTAATATTTCATGCGTGGATGAATCACTTCCATGGACAGTAACTTGTACCGGACTTGGGGTTCCTGAAGAGCTATGAACGGTAACATTGACTAGTAGCACCATAAATTAGTATCTCCTACACCAATCCAGGGCTGATCACTCACCTTCGCCATCCATGCTAGCTGAGACATCTAGTTGGGTAATGTAATTCTCTGGTGCTGCTTCGATCCACACACTTTGCCAGATTCCGCTGCAGGGTCGGTAGAAGATGTGAGATGGGCGGAGGGTTTGCTTTCCAATCGGAATCACGTAGTCGCCACTATCGGTTGGATCGTGAACAAACACCAGCCTATGAGTATGTCAGCTAGTTTCTGCCATGGAAGAATGTCTGTCGAGATTTCGTTCGTACATCTCATTATGACCGCCGATTTTCACGAATTTCGTTGCGTCAATCGTGAATGCCGAGTATCCTCCCCTGTTGAAGCCAGCCTTTTGACCGTTGATGAACACTGTTGCTTCGTAATCAACGGCGCCGAAATTTAGGAGGACTGATTTTCCAGACCATGAAGAAGGGACTTCGAAAGACGTCGAGAACCAGGAATATAAAGCGTTGCTGGTTTGAATTCCTACCGGGAAGTTCATTAACCCCTCTGCTGGATGACTATAAGCGGAGCGTCTCACCAGAAATGCCACTTTCCAAACACGACGGTATCAAAACTTCTTGGCCCAAAGTTTGGTTGAAAGGTGGATTATTGACGGCGTCCAAACCGGATGCATTCTGGTAAGTCCATAATCCGTTTAGGTTCTGCCATTCGGACCTCTGAAGCTGTGGTCTAGGATACTCTGGCCAAGGGTTCGTTCCAAGCTTGTAGGTCCAGTCTGTAGTCAGAGGAGGCTCCTTGACCGCGTAAGGCGTGCTGCTGGCGTTTTCGCCTCTGGCTTTCTTCGCGCTCAGTTTGTTTCTCTCATACTCAGTCCCATAAGTGCTGGCTACAACAAGCGTTGCTTGCAGCGAGAAAAGCAGTTTGATTATGGCTCGCATGTTACTGGAAGAGAGAGTACGTGTATTAAGAGAGTCTGGGGATCGAATTGTCGGTCAATAAAAGGAAAAAAATCTGTAGAACAAAATCTCATTCGTACCCCGCGACTAATAAACCATGTTGTGTTCCGGACGGACTGCTAAGGGTGACAGCCCCTCATCCAACCCCGGATCGACAGGAACCCACTTGGTGACCGCAGATTCAACCTGTAAGACGACGCGAATGAAATACGCTATCTAGCTCAACCATAAGCACGACTATGATAGCGTCGTTCACGACAGACTTGGGTACCATTAGAGTTGGCTATCAAGCATATTTTGTGGGACGAGGCATGTATGCCAAGGAACTACCAAAGCTACCCCTCATCGCTACGCAACTCTGCAGCTTTAACAATCTGTGCGCGAGAGGGGTATTTTACATACATGCCAAGGATCATAGATGTAAGTGGGAGGTAGATGCGATGTAATTGGATGTTCGGACGCTTTCAGAGCGAGCCGCGAGATGATCAGATGAGTGCTCGGAATTTAAGCGTTCAAGCGAACTAGGCTAGCGCGGAAATTGTATCTCTTAACGCCGAGCTGCGAGCCCTACTGTATTACTTACTCCATTCCAAAATTTTGACAAACAGACGCCGCTCTAAATATAGCAGATTATTTTCTGTTGTCCTCGGCTCGGAGACGAGTGTCTCATGTGGAAGTTGTTCTAGTCACAGTTCCACGAGGAAAAATTAACAAGTCTTCCAATTCGAAACATTCTCGATATTGCTTCTATCTTTGGCCAATATTCTGACTGTCTTCTGCAAGTATCGGAAAAGTTTCCGTACCAAAAGTCCTGCCTAAACCCCGAGCCGAGTCCATATGCAGCTTGCCGTTGGTTTCGATCGCTCCGCGCGAATGAGGCTGGAGGATGTAGTTGGAATTACTGCCTCTCGTATTCTGAACCCTAATATACCTTGCGAAAATGAAACTAATAGGAGACCAACAAGTTCGGAATTTTGATTGCGACTGTCAGAAAAGAGTATATCTGGAGAGGAATATTGATGTTAAATTTCATTTTGTGTGGCAGGCTCGTGTGTAGAGTCATTCAACTTTCTCCCTGTAGGCAAACATATTTATTCGTCGGGAACGTACATCAACAAGTTTGAGAGCCATGTCCCAATAATGCAAGCAGCAAGATTCGACTCGAGTGAGTCAGGGGACATACTGGAAGCCAGCAAGTGATGAGCCCAAAATTTGCCTTTGTGCGAGTTGAGTAATTGTACTTAAGGGAACCCGTTCGGATGAGCATGCATCAGCGACTTTCTCTTGCATCCCAATTATCACATAACGAAGACCCATCAAGCTGGCAATGATGGCTTTTTGGGCAGTCGTCATATTTTGCTTTCTTCTTGCATTTCCCTTCATTGCCTTCTACTACACAAGCATGAGATTCCCTAGAATAAACAGCCTCCCAGCTCCGAAACGCATTACAGATTTCGTGCAAGCAAAGGAACTCCTATCTGTATCCTCTCTTGAAGCTCGAGCAATCCCCAACAAACGCCTCGTATTGGCCTTCGGCATCAATAACGCTTTCACTACGACCGATCCCTGGTACCACAAGCGGTTCGTGAAAGAGGCGAAGAATATTATCCGAATGCAGGAAGAGGATTGGAAGTGTCTCGCGAGAGCCACACTGGCCGATGCACGTGAAATATTCCGCGAAACCGAATCGATTTCACTGGAAACCGCTATTCAACTTTTAGTCTTCCGACTGGTACTGCGAAACTTCTTCCCAGATATCCGCCCAATTCCTGCCGACTCAGACCTCAACTACATCGCCACAAAAATCAATACCCTCTGGCTGGCATCCAAGTTTCCTACCGACGAACAAGACTTAGAGAGGCAACGGGATGAATTTCGAAGAACCCTCGCAAGCATTCTCAAACTCGGCGACGACGCAGAAAATCCATTAAACCTGATCCTCCCCGCCTACGAGACGTTATGGCGAGTCGTACTCCGCTGCTTCCTCGAAATCCGCTATCGGCCCTCGACGCTTGACCGCCACAACTGGACAGCAACCATTTCAGCTTTCCTCTCAGATCCCAACACCGCGTCATTCGAAGCTCGATCTGATATTCATGCCTCGGCCAAAGACATTGTTCTCGAAGCACTTCGGCTGTATCCGCCTACGCGACGAGTTTACCGCCAAGACAACAACACCTTGACTGCCGTTGATATCGAACACATTCATCGAGATCCAAAGACTTGGGGCTGGAATGCAGACGCATTTGACCCTTCGAGAATCAAGACGATGAATAAGGAGGCGTTCATGCCGTTCGGAAAGGGGAGTTTCGCATGCCCGGCGGAGAATACTTTCGCTCCTATGACGATTGGTATTCTCGTGGCGGCGCTGATAAAGGAAGTCGATGATCGCTTTGACTTGGTGGATAAGGAGTGATGCATCGTGGACTTGGACTTGCAGCCTCTCGACAATGGGCGTGATGCTTACGGTTGGCTGTACCTTGCACCCAGATAAGACATAGAAGTATACCCAGATGAAGATTTTGAGGACAGAAGAGGGGAACGGTTTCATGTGAACAGCAGATGAACATGAGTTAGTCGATCCCAAGAGATAGGAAATGTTTGCTTTGGCATCAAGTCTCCGATGCGGTTTGAACAAGAGGAAAGGTTTTTGTGGAGTCATCAGCAGCATTATACAAAAAGAAACTATTCATCCATTTCTTACCATATTCGCCTTCTCAGCCGCCGTGATGTGAAGAACTTGACATTTCCATATGGCTCTTATTGTCTACGAAACAGACTTCTTAACCGGCCTCAGATAACTCGTACAATTGAAACTCTGCCCCGCAGCCTCAAACGGAAAAACAGACAATTGCTCAAACCCAAATTTCTCATAAACCGGCTTCCCCGCATCACTAGCATCCACATACGCCTCCACCCCATCCTTATCCGCCTTCTCGCATCCCCAGCCCACTAACAA
>QGMK01001328.1:0-10945 GCA_007825345.1 Lachnellula suecica | reverse complement strand
TAAGTTGGTTGTGAGATATGAGAATTTGAATTATAGAAAAATAAGCTGTTACTTTCTTACGCCTCGTCTTTGCCCCAATAAGTGCCCAATCCTATGACTGCACAGGATATCTGTCCATGTAATCATAACGGCCTTGTAAAGAGAGCTATTAGACAAGGTTCTGTTACTTGCACTAATGTACAAGGGTAACTGGAAGTAATCTAAAGATTTGTAAGACAGAATCTGAACCAAGGGGTTTCAGTTTTTTTTTTAGAGCTTGAACTCCTTTCCGCGCAGGTTATAGCGGTCCTCTCCGCATAAGATGAGATAACAAGTTCCGAAACAGTATACTCTTCTAAGACCTCCTCAAAGCCGAAAGTATAATGTCTCACACACTGTTAATAACTGAAATGAGATTTCTGAATGGCAGTGAATCCAATTCTTTTCTCTCATACAGAGGGCGGCCTCCCCTTTCTCGCCTCTCCTTTTTCGCTTGCTCACATATTATATCCCTGTCTGAAATATATTCATCTACGAAGAGTATTTTTCTTATTTCCTTCTAGCAACTTATACATGAATACAGATTCAGATGGACATAAAAACTAGGTATTGAAAAAATATATATACGTGATATATGAATCACGTGTGACATGAACGCGACGCGATTTCGGCGCGTCTCCCTGCCGGGAAGTTGCAACCTCGTACAAATCCTCAACCCCCCAACTCTCAAACAAAAGTTGGCACCCACAACCAATTGCCAAAATGCCTTCCGCCAAAAGATCCAGCTCTGCCATCGAGGTACCTAGCCCACCGAACCCCCCAAAGAAATCCAAACGAACGGCGACTCGTGCACTCAAGGAGGAGGCCCCTGAGGAGGCAGAAGATGCACCGGACTCAATTGAGAAACCTGTGCTCTCCAAGGATGATGAGATCGCGGATCTTAAGTCTCAAGTTGAGGAACTGCACCAGTTTATTATGGATGCGGGCGTGATGACAAGTGAGTTTCTTAAGATCGAGGAAGCCCCGATGACAGTATTGATTTTGACGTCTGTTTAGAAGCTACACCATCTATTAAACGACGCCTCGAAACCCATCCAAAGGCAGCAGACAGCCTCGAAAAGGAACTACAGCAACTGATAAGTCAGGCGCTTTCAGTTGGCAAATATTACGGAAATCGGCCCAAAGCGATAGAGATTATCCCGGAGATAGAGTGGCTGTCTCACGTGCCTGGCGGCTTAAAATACGCCTACGACACAATTCTGAATCTTGGACACCTCTTGATCTCCTCTGAGACCGACTATTACTTCCGATACAGGGAGGGGCGGGCGGAAGATGAGCCCGCGGATGCATTACTGATAGACATCCTTAAAAGGCTACGGCGGGCAGATCCGTGCTTTATCCCTGGCGACGAGTTCAAAAAGCTCGAGGATAATGTACAGAGCTTTGCGAAAAACGACGCCTTCACCCATTTCCCGAAGTCATACAGCTTGATGCTCTCATGGGTTAACGGCTCCGACTCAGCACAAAAATATCACACGGAACTCAAGACTCAGATCTCCACTTTGAATGCCAAGTACGAAGGGGAACTTCAAAAGGTTCGCCTGAAGTACCCAAAGTCACCTGGCTACCAAGACTCAGCTCTTGCATCAGAATCATCAAGACTGGGCTCTAGTATGGAGCCTTTTCTTCCTCTGATTCGACGTCTTGGAGACATGGAGGACGGCCTAATGCTTGCTTTCGAGCTTCTCTTGTTTTGGGGACGGCAATCATACCTAGACTTGGGCCCAACAAGATCAAACGCTGTCAACCTCTACCTGCCAGCGGATGAAGAAGCTGACAGGCTACTCCTGGAATTGGCGCGTAAAATCAAGCAGGGGAACGGAGATTTTATGCCAGTGATGGAAGTGGAAATGCTCAAAGGGGAAATCGAATATCTAAACAAGTACGGCATCACGACGTATTTCCCAAAGGCCTTCATGCTTATGTCAAGCTGGGTTCCAGACGCTTCAAAAGCTTACGCCAAAGAATCTCACGACGAAATCAAAGCCAAAATCACCAAAGCACATGCAGCAGTAGAAAAGAGACATGCCCAGTACAAATATGACCAGAAGACCCCTTCATCCGATTGGCTTAGTAGCGCCATGGTGGAATTCATACCCCAAATCTTCGAGCTGAGCCTGAAGCCGTACTGTCTCATGTTTGCATTCGATTTACTTGTCTACCTCGGCGAACATTCTCACACGAAGTTGGAAGACTGGCAGAAATCTTTGGACCCCGTCGATGGCCTCCCCGCTCAGGATTGCCTGGATCTGATCTCGAAAGGCGAGGCTTTTCTTGGTAAGAACTTTGGTCCTCGGGTTTGTGATATGCCTGCGGACAAGCTTATGAGTAAGGTGATTGGCGTAGCCAGCAGGATGCAGTTAGAAAACTCGGAGTTCAAGAAGCACGTTGAACCACTCAGGAAATCCATTGACTACTTGGCAAGCTTCGGGATCGAAAGCTACTTCCAAGAGTCATTCCCACAGCTAGTAGCTTTTGCTGATGCTGCTGGTAACTAATGGAGTCGATCCGATTTGATCATAGAGTGAACATATCATAGAATCTGGTTAATAATTGGGGAATTGCTTTGGAGTTGTGGGGTTCCTCCTACATCATTTTGCGCAAGCAAGCCTCTTGTATAATATTTTTACATTTTTCAGAATCCTTGTATGTAAACAATGCTTCACAAGATTATCGGGTGTCTCAAGGCTACATTTGTGGGCCCAACAATCCCACTCACTGAAGAAGTGCCATTTTCAGCTTCTCAAGCATTGGTGAAGTAAACTTCACATAACTCCAAAAAACACTCCTTCAGTCTGCAGCTTCTTTTCAGGGCCTCTTCTTCCCAGCATCCAACAACGGCGCTGTCTCATCCACCTCTGCCCCATCCGC
The DNA here is from genome assembly GCA_007825345.1 of Lachnellula suecica. NCBI lineage: Eukaryota > Fungi > Ascomycota > Leotiomycetes > Helotiales > Lachnaceae > Lachnellula > Lachnellula suecica. The sequence continues at coordinate 8,035 of QGMK01001328.1, read as the reverse complement.
AGCATCATCTCCCGCTTGCTTAGGAGAGGTACTGTAAGCAGCTCCTCCGTACCCATGCTGCATGGTAGTGTCCGGAACCATGATCTGGTCGTCGTGCGACCCCTTACCAGGCTTAATCTTGATTGTGCTAAAGGAGTGACTCTGTTAGTATGCCTTCTTTGAGAAGAAGTAATTTTTAGATGGGGAAATCCATTTCACGCACCTATATCTTGTCTGGGTAGGCTTGCTGGCCAAATTTGAAGGGCCAAGGTGATGAGGTTTATGATCAAGCTTTGTTTGACGTCGGCGGAGTGGTCCATTGGTAGGTTCCTGTGTATCGTGTGGGTGATCCGTGTCCGTGGACTTGTCTTGGATGTTCTTGTTGATAATGTTTACTTCTGAGGGACCTCCACCAACAGCGACGATGGCAGAATTGGTGCGTTTTATGGATTTACTGACATCGATGTAGACGTCTGATTCGTCGACGATTTCCCTGTATGAGGTCAATATTGGGTCTAAGCATACGTCTAAAGTACACCTGGAGTAGTGACTTTTGACGCTCGAACTTTGGAAAACGCAGGGCTCTGAGAAAGGAGGAAGCTTACTCGCCAATCAACTCCTCGATCACGTCTTCCAATGTCAACACTCCGATGGCTCCAGAATCCTCACCCGGGGACTCGGATACCAGAACCATGTGTGACTTGCCTTCCTGGAAGAAGTTGATGATATCCAAACAACTCGTTCCGGGACTTGTCTCGGGCAATGTTGCCAACGCAAGGTCGGAGACCTTTTGGGCATCTTCGGGGTCGTATGTAATGAGTGTTCTCACAAGCAACATACCAATGAAGTTTTGTGGGCTATCTGGGGTATGAATAGGGATCCGCGAGTATCCGGCAGCAAGGATGCCATCCACAGTCTTCTCATCGAGTACGGTTTCGCTCGACATTGTGTATACATCGCCGATGGGCGTCATAATGCTACGAACTGACTTGGCTTTCAGATCAAGCACAGCGGAGATGATCGTTACCTCATCCTCGTTCAACCGCTCGCCAGGAGATTTTCCTAGAGACTTGTGAAGCGTAACGAGAGTCTTCAAGCCAGCCTTCTTGTAGACGGTCCCGTGATCCTGTCCGAGGAGGTAGTCTAGGAGCTTTGCCGTTGGCCATGCGATTGGGCCCATAATGTACATCAATCCAAGGACGGCTGGCGAGAGGTAAGCACCAATTGGAAGGCCATATCGAACGCATATTGACTGCGGGATGACTTCTCCAAAGATGACGATGAGAACTGTAGAGCTAACGACAGCTGGCCATCCTCCTCCTAAAGACCGATCCAATACGATTGGCAAGGTCTCGTTGGTGATCACGTTACTCAAAAGCAGCGTGACCAAGACCCAATGCTTTCCCCTCTTCAACAGACGGAGCACTTTAGCAGCATGGGCTTTCTCATTCCCTTCACCTGACGACTGGATAACCTCAAGATTGATTTCATCTTGTCCCATGAGTCTGAGCATCACATCTTAGTCAGCAAACGCAGTCTTGATGGGGGTGAAACATACGCAATTGTCAAACCGGCAAAGAGACCACCGAGAAGCACGAGAGCCAAAGCGATTCCCAGGTAAAGCCATAGGCTTGCATCTTCCGTAGACTTCCCCTCATCTTCATCAATAATTACGGTTGAAGAAAGACTCAGTGGTAGGGCGAGGGCTCGCAGCAGGGGTAGGTTCATGAGGCCAAGGACCAACAGCTTTGCCAACGACAGGGTAGCTGGACGGGATGCAGCAATGGCCCCATGATGTTGCGCTGAGGCTGTGAACATACTTCGGGGATTATCGTGGTGTTGGAGATTCTCAAGAAAGGTTTGATTCGAGTCAGCCTATGAAAGCAGTATTTAGGCCCTGCTAAGTTTCTTTTCTCGGCTCGGCGCCACTGAGCGCATGGCCCTAAGTTCCAAGGTTCTCGACGACGTGCTTGAATGCGGTACACGAAATGTTGTAATTGTTGGGTTTGTATGGGGCACAGCACGCTTGTATGGCGCCAAGTCAAACCCTGCGGGTAACATGTGGCTCAGCAGGCTGCAACGGCCGACGCTGCGTCCAAAGCGGGCATTAGTGGGCCTTTCAGGGTCCTACAGGGGGTGCTTCGCTAAACTCAAGCGCTTGAGGGCCCTGTAGCCAGGGCTGTATGGGACAACATTTACGTTTGTTTCAGTGACAAGGGGCAACATTCCACAACCAGGCGCAGTCTTACCTGGCCTTATGTTGGGGTTTCAGCTGTTGGCGCCAGATCTTTGTGGTTAAAAGCAATGGCGCCCCTTTTTGTCTGCTAGATCTCCCGTCAAAACTCTCGCAGGGACCAACCTTTTCCAATCTCTAAGACTTTCATATATCTCGTCCTTATCTCAACATCCACTGCGGAGTCAAGCAATCTTTAATTACACTATGTCGTATCAGCAACAGCAAGGCTACCCGCCTCAACAAGGCTACCCTCCTCAGCAGGGCTACCCACCTCAAGGCTACCCACCACAGCAACCTGGCTACAATGGATACCCACCCGTGAGCAGAACAGATCCATTGCCATCGGATCACAAGACTAACGTACGTGGTACTAGATGCAACAGCAACCTCCTCCACTGCAAGAGTATGTCAAGGAGAAGAGTGACAAGGGATGTTTGGCGAGCTGGTAAAACTCACACGTATCCTCTAAGAAACACGACTAACTTTACTTCCACAGTCTCGCTGTTATGTGCTGTTGTTTCCTTTGCGAAGAGTCATGTGAATGCTGCATCGATTGTTGCGAATGCTGTCTGTAGATGGATCGGGATAAGTTGGAGGTCTGAAGTGGGAAGGAAAATGGGTTAGAGGAAGGAAGCTGTGCCAATAATGAAGCCAATATACCATTTCAAATTCTTCCAGTGTCTCGATGGAGGATCATCATGCCGGGTCGACCATGCTCTCAAGCTTTTCTAAGTTAGGATGCAGCACGTTGCCAACGAAAGCCAGAGAAGAAGAGGATGCTAGCTCAAGGCGGAAGATATCTGGCTAAGGGGAATAGATGGTCAAGAACTACGTTTCGGGCGATACACACGACCTCATGCGTCGATGCTTTGGGTTAGTCGCTGTATAGTAATGATCTATTTGGACCATTTTTCAGGTGAAGTGGGATCTTTCTCCTTACCGGAACTACCGAAAACTCCTCAGATGTTGAAAACGTTAAGCATCAAACACTTCTCAATCAAAGAAAGCAAATTTGTGACTTGCTAGTAAGCCAACAGGAGTTGAGCCTATACATGTTGCACTCGCCCGTCTCTCATACAAGATCATACGCTACCCAACGCATATCCGAAGAGTCTCTCAAGCCTTGCCAGTCGCCTTCTCAATCTCAATAAACTGGGCGACCATATCGTGAATGATGGGTTCCAATGGCTTGAACACCATTCCCAGCTCAGTCTTGATCTTGCTGTTGTCCAACTTGTACACATCCGGCAAAGGAGCATTCGGCGTTCCTTCAGGGACCAAGTCCTTCTTCTCGGGGAAGTCCTTGCGAATGATATCGCAAACTTGCTGGTAGCTGTAGCCAGATGAAGAAGCTTGATATCGCTGGCCAGCAGCTTCTGGGCTTTCAAAAGCCCGGGCATGGGCCTCGCCCAGATCACGGACGTCAACGAAGCCCCAGACCGCAGTGTCTGGAACTTCTTTTGAGCTTCCGTTCATGAGGCGGTAGATTTCTGCTGAAGATGTGTTGAGGTGATCGAGGCTGGTAATGACAGAGCCGCTAGGTCCGTACACCATGGGAGGGCAAAGGGTAGTGATTGCGAAGTTGGGCTTGTTCTTCTCGACGAACTCGAAGGCTGCCTTCTCAGCGAAAGTTTTGGATGCACAGTATGAGACTGAGCCTGAAGTCTCTTTCTTTGCAGCCTCTTCGTAGGTCGTGGGGTTCCAATCCTTCTCGCTGTAGATATATCCGGGGCGGAGACCTTGCGAGTTATCTACGATGGAAGCAAATGAAGAGGTGATAACCACGCGCTTGACGTTTGGGGCGTATTTCTGGACTGAAGCTAAGACTTCTGTAGTGCCGGTGATGGCTGGCTTGAGGAGATAAGGCTCATTGTCCTCGACTTGAAGAACGAAGGGAGAAGCTGTATGGATAACCTGAGAAATATCAGTATGTGGCTTGCCAGCTGGACCAAATTTGCACGTACTCCATCAACTCCTTTAACTGCTTCATCATGTCCGCCCGGTATCTGAATGTCCTTGACAATGGCGAAAGATAGCTGGTTAATATACTTGCTGTGAGACTTCTTGATCTTATTGGCCGATGCTTCGTTTCGAACTGTGGTTCTCACGTTGTAGCCACGAGTAAGGAAGGCATTGAGGACTTCGGCTGCGACGAATCCTGAACCACCAGTGACAAGAATGGTCTTCCCAGCTCCTGAGGTAGTGTTCATTGAGGCCATTGCAAAGAACTTGGAAGATTTTGGAGATTTTGTGAGTTTAGAGTTGGTTGTGGAGTGTATTGTAACTGTGAGATTGAGAAGATGAGGATACTATCTGAGAAATCCTTCCAACGTCGACTGCGACGTCCATTATATAGATAGGTAGGACGACAAGGTGTCAAGCAGCCACTAGGCATTGCAGCATCTCCGATTTGGGATCCGGAGAACAGAAAGAACGTCTTGCATGGACTTCGGTCTTAAACACGACCGAAAAGATACTCTTAAGGACCCCAGTTGCACCGCGTCCGTTGCGTGCTAAGAAATGATGATTTATCATCATCGGCTCACTGGGGCAGAGAGACAGAAAGAGAGAGAGAGAGAGAATCGTGAAACGCAGCGCTTTGGTCGGAGATGGGCTCGTAGGGCGGCTGTTGAGATTTCGGCGTTAGGCGGAGCCCCTGTGATTCGACGAAAGCTTCAATGCAGAGGGTAAAAGCGTTACGTCCGGTATTCTGTGGTGGCACCATAATCAAGCCGCATGCCCCGAGAAATATAAGGTTAATTCGTGATTTGCTTGCTTAATTCTTGCAGATGCTGACGCTGGTCGTCAATCCAAATCGGCAACTTTACGTCAGGAAGGGGCAATGGACCAGGGTTGTTATCGAAGGATGAACGAGTCTTACTCGTTCCTGCCACTATACGACATGAGCAGGATACTTTGAAGACCTGCCAATGAAAGAGATAAAAACTCTACCAGCAGTAATTTTGGGGGTTCTTTGAGTCACTTGGCACATGAAGAATAGTTGAGGTGTTTTGTGACTAAACACCCTTCAACTCCCCTTTCACCTGAACATTCATTTCATACTGTTGTAGCTCTTCCTTATAACCAACTATCATAACCTTTAATGACTGATCGAAAACGGCCAAGAACGTTAAAGTATATTGTTGTACGAATGTCTAGCCCGACGAAGACGTCGACGGGGCTACTTTGTGGAGAGACTACTCTGGTTCACTTCAAGTGAGTTCTTCTATCCAAGCCAGCAATACGTCAGGAATTCAATGCCCAGCTGTTCCCGCTCGTTTCCTAGTAACAAACCAGAATTGAATATGGTGCTGTTCTCTCCTTGCGTGTTTGGCTCCTATCCTATATAAGCATTGGCTGTGCTAAAGACCTGGAAATTAAACACAACACCACCACTCTTGATATTCGACTCAGACCTCTTCCTTCCATCTCGACGAACAAGCATCGCCATAATAACCAGAGACCCCACTAACAACCTCGTCGTAACACAAACGTCATGGCGGGGCCAAATGAAGCAAAGCTACTCCGCGAAGTGTCCGAACCAGCAGATGCTATGGAGGATCTGTCGCTTTCCGACGAAGAAGAAGTGTTCACCGAAGCCCCAAATGACGCCGACAACTCCATTGAAAAGCTCGGCACATGCGGTATCTTGAACAAGCTTCCGCCAGGTAAGAGATTCCGGACCCTTCGCAACAAATCCCATAGCTTACTGATGTTGACAGAGGTACGCAATATCATCTGGCGAAGACTGCTTCGCTGGCCCCATGGGCGCCTACTTTGGATGGAAGGCTCTGCTACCCATAAGAAACGGCCACCGTACCCGGCTGATACATGGCAAGGGATTGCCCTCTTACGAACCTGCAAGCAGATATACTCAGAGGCTTACGCCATTCTTTACATGGAAAATATCAGAAACAGCAATGACGGCTTCTGGCCACCTAGTTGGAAAAAAACCGCCTATGGAGACAGGACCCCCGATGACCCGGCATGGTTGGAATTTGAGGCCCAGCGGGTCCGGGCCCGGACCAGGGCTTGGGGTGCCCAACCATACCGATACCCGGTACTTTTCCCAAGCCACCTCCCAGCTCACATTATCCCTACACTCCCCGTTGAGGACGGCAAGACACCCACCAAGCAGCAGATCTCACAGACACTTGAGATGATGTTCGATCCCAGGAAAGAAAGCCAGCTTCCAACCTTTCTCCGTATTGACCCTTTGCTTGGATTGTACTTGCGCACCATGGGCCGTGACAATTTCGCTTTCATCACCTCCATCACCCTACACGGCATTTTCACAATCAAACACTTCGGAAACGAACGGAGGTGGAACCGTGTGGATTCAAATGTTGGATTTGAGCGCCGTCTCCCCATATATGCAGCACTCCTAAATGAGCTTTGCCCGGCCCTTCGCAAGCTGACATTGCACATGTACGAGCTTGGACTTGATCGGCGGATCAACGCTGGTGGAGCGCTCCCTGCGGAGAACAGGGAAGATCTGCTCTATTTTGAAATGATTGACATCTCTGTTGAGAAATTGGTAAAAGGCTTGCCGCGCCTTGAATTTCTCGGCTTGGATATTGAGAAATACGACGACACAGATTGGACGCCTATTTTCAAATGGGTGAAGTTTGTGAATAAGTTGAGCCAAGGCAGCATTCGGATGAGGGAAGCCGAGAGTACCATCCAAGATAGCAGCGGTAGAGATCTGACAATAGGAGAGTTCTGAGAGCCATTATAGGCAGGAAAGATGTAGACAACATCGGTTTGCGGTATTATTGAAGAATTTGATGCAGGATGAGATGAACAAATGTTTATGCGCTAGCATATGGCAAGTATGGAAGAAGGGGCCATCCATAGATATGTAGAAAGGATACACTTCTTAATTACATTCAAAAGTTGCACCTCGACCATGACTCGACCCCAGCAGCAGCATTAGTGAGTAAACCATGGTCTTCACATATGTTATGACTTTCAAATATGTTGCCGTCTTCCCAAGAGGTAAGAGAGTAAGAGGCACACACTCCGGGAGATTTCTCTCCCGAGCAGTAGAAGTATTGGAAGAAATACAATCAAAAGAGGACCTTGTCCAGATTGTCTAGAATTCCGGAGTCTTTCCAAGGGAGTAAAAATCTTCAAGGAAGCAAAAGCGAAATACGACGAGCAGTTAAAACCCTCATCCATTCTTAAATGCTCCTGACGGTTCAAACCACTTTTACCAGTTTTTGCAAGGTGCTTCCCCTCATGAAGACATCTAGCTCGCAGTCTGAAAATTACTCCCACGAGCGGCATTTAGAGCAAAACGTACGGAAGAGAGAATTTTCTGCAACTAAGAGCTTGAGGCATTGTTCAGCGTACACCGTGCATCTGACATTATCCCTTCGTTTATAAAATCAAAGCGAAGGGATCGTTTCGGTACATCAATAATGTTCCACTGCTTGTGGCACATTCAAAATACAATCAACTGGCAATCTCAAGGTGAAAAGAGAAAGTAGAAAGGGGGCTTGAGAGTCAAAGCTTAGATGGTCTGTACGCTGAGCAATGCCGCGTTGTCTTACCTTTCCAAACAACAGAGGACAGACGGAACTCCAATCCAAGACGTGCCTCTGGTAGGACTAGAATGTCGAGAAAATCGCTACGACTGAAACAGGACGGCATACAGAGTGGAACTACCACGACAAATCTCTTGCCCAGGGGCTATTGATGGGTGACTGATACCAGGGCAAATAGAAATCGAAGCAGCTACCAAAGTGATCATCAACGCCCATAAAATTTCATCAGCATTATCCTCATCCTCATCCCGCAACATTCTCAGCAACCATC
>QGMK01001327.1:0-10961 GCA_007825345.1 Lachnellula suecica | reverse complement strand
CTTTGGTTAGCCAGGCTGCTGTGTTGGAAGGCATTTTTGGATAAATTGATCGATCTGAAAACAATGAGACCGAAAAGGTTTATGATAAAAAGTTGATCTTTGCTGGATATAGATGAGGGGTCGAGGCTGAGTAAGATTTGTGGCAGGTGAGTCTGATACTATCAGGGAGCTTGTTTTTATATACTTCTTGGATTATTCATCGTCTTGGATACTGTCCAAGGAAACAAGAAGGGTTTAATGGGAGAAGTCCCAGTCTATGTCCGTTATCTCCATACAGAAGTACATTTTCAATGTGCTTTAGATGCAGTTGTACCGGAGGCTCCACCTTTCGACGCGAAGTCAGGGAAAATGAGAAGCGAAACCAAGGATTGAGTGTATAACAACATGAGGCTTAGAACTACTAAGTATACGAAAGAACGAGATGTGGTTAGCACAAGGCAATTAAGACCGATTGATGTGATGATGCACACGGTAATGTTGAAGTCGACTTCAGCCACGTGGAAAAGCGAGTCTGACATGAAGATAGCGCCATGCTAGGTCGAAACAGGAATAGATCGGATCTGAATACGAAAGAAGGGCAAGCGCGAAATCTGAAAAGCGGGTCTTGCCCAATGGACTTCGTGCTGATGCGCCAGGGGGAAGGGAGAGTATCACCATCTTCGGAATCACTACACTTCCCTTCCTCACTTCACTCAAACCTCGCACTGCATTTCTACCACATCTTAGTCCCCAAACAGCGACGTGTTGTCATCTATACGATGGCTGTGATTGCGGAAAACAATAGAGAAAGCTCCGAAGAGTCAGGTCGTAAACGCAAATCCCACAAGAAATCCAGACGCGGCTGCCGCAACTGCAAGCTTCGTCGTGTAAAGGTAAGCTATACCTGCATATTCCATCCACTTCTACCCATACAGCTCGATATCTCAAAGGCGGTTGGTATAAAGTTTTGAGGCGATTGACAAGGTTCATCTCTTCGCCAAGTCCATACCCGCTCCCCGAAAGGGGCAGGACCTGCGCCTTTCTGCGTCTGATACTAACCCCCAGGCTTCTTCGACTGTGGCTATTTGCTGACCAAGATACCCTGCAGTGTGATGAAGCTCGACCAGAATGCAACAAATGCACAACTTTTGGAGTTACGTGCAATTATGATTCCAAGACTCCAGATCTTCAAATGTCATTCGGCAAAACAGCAATTGTGGTTGACTCTTCCAACCATCTATTGACGAAGAAGAAGAAGAACGATTGCTTCTTAATCAACCCGGGAATTTTGGGCCACGGAACACTTGAAATCCCTGCAACATTACCCGCACCTTTCAGCGGGCCAACCTTTGAATTCAATAAGCACAGTCTCGACCTCCTTTACAAATTCCAGTTTAGAACTATACTCACACTGGGAACGGCGAGAACTGCCCCAATTTATCGGGACGTGTCGGTTCGTGAGGCTTTTGCAGTGGGTTTATAATTCTCACCTGATCAAATGCATACGTTGATCCAAATACAGCATCCATACCTCATGCACATCATTCTCACCCTAACGTCAATCCACGATCGCTACTTGTCTCCCACGCCCAGCTGGAAGCCATCAGTGAATGAACTTTATCATTGGTCTAAAGGAGTCTCGCTGATCAACAAGATGCTGTCATCGCCATGGCCTCCCGAAGCTCGTGATTCGCTATGGTCAGGATCCTCTCTTCTTGGCGCCATAGCATTTTCGTCCGTCGATGCTTCAAGGCCAGAAGAAGCCTGGCCGCTCAAGCCCTCAGAATCTTGCGATCTGGAATGGCTTAGGATGAGCGAGGGTAAACAAGCCATCTGGAAAATTGCCGATCCACTGAGGCCGGATAGCGCCTTCCATGCCCTTGCCACCGAACTTTTGAGAGACGGCATGTATACGGAAGCTATCTTCGACATCCAAGACCTTCCTTTCGCGTTCTTTTCACTGTATGGTCTTGATGAGAATACCACGGATGGAAACAACCCTTACTATTCCACAATCCGCAGCTTGTCGCCACTGCTGCATATGGAATGCAACCACACGACCATTGCCAAATACCTCGGGCTCATGGGCCACTTGACCAAAGAACTCAAAGATCTACTGAAAGAAAAGGACCCTCGTGCTCTCTTGCTGCTCGCATTCTGGTTTGGTAAGCTGAGTCATGGGGTGTGGTGGGTTGCGCGAAGAGCGTCATTGGAGGGCCAGGCCATTTGCATATACCTGGAGAAATACCATCCTCATGAGACTGCCATAATGGAGCTCTTGCAGGTTCCAAAGATGGAATTGGGGATTCTGTCGTAACCAACTTGCCGTCCGGTTGGAGTTTGCGGAGAAACTGATGGCGGAGGACTGGCTGCCGCCTGACACGTGCGGAGTAGAGCAGGCGCCATGGACCCAAAAACTGGCACGCCTTCCTTGAAAATGGGTCGCACCTCAACACGATCTGGATCAGCATCTTAGAGTAAGTGCATGCAAAGTACGTCTTCTTCCAATATACTAACATACTTCAGCCCTTGATTCAAAGTCGGAACGTTGGGTTGCAGCAGGATACACGGAACGAAAGTGCACTTGCACGGTTTTTCTCTGCAGCTCTTTGAGGCCCATATATAACCGTAAGGCAAGAAGAGATGTATGGTAAGACAGCAGATGAGAGAGATCTGTTCTATGTCTTGCAGTACTCATGGCGGGTGATCTCAATGAAACTTGAGTCGTCAAGTATACGATTTGGAATTGATTAGTGAAATACATATCTATAGTCTACCATTTGGAAGGCCCTGCTCAGCAGGGACGACTGAAATATATACATCATAGTAACTCGTTGGTCTCAACTTTAAACTTGATGATAACCTTTCATGCTAGAGCCCATAAGTTCCGCAGGCGGTGACCCCTCCATCTCGACCGGCGAGGAAATAGCATGAAGCTCCTCATATTTCGGAGGCACGGGCGGATGCTTATGAACTGAGGTATCATTCCACTTCCTTTCATCTCTACCATAACCTTTCGAGTCATAAGCCGAACTTTTGTTCCCAACATCGGGCGAACCGATCTCCTTCACTTCTCGGCTCTTTCTCCTGCGGCGGATAAGGAACAATGCGAGTGCGCCAGCTATCCCTGCAAGTGCCCCAACAGAGACACCTACGCCTACGCCTATCTTGACGGAGTTTGAGGTGCCGCTTTCTTTTGATACTGTAGTAAGTGTCCCGTTTTGGGACATTGCTGCTTGACGGAACTCCGCTGCTGTTTGGTCGGTTGTTGGGTTTAGAGCAAATGTCATTCCATTCCCACAATCTCCGCTCTGCTCTGAGTAGAACCCTGTAGAATGTCAGTCAAGTTTATTTCGATGAGCTGTATGAGTTCTTACACTGCGGGGCTTTCGAGGTGACGTTCAGGGATATTTGGGGAGGTGGTTGGACGTCACTGTTAATATTGGCCATATATCCAGAGTCTAGCCCGTCTGTACTGAGCTTCTGGCAAGGTGTATCGAAAGTCGACTGCGTGATTGTGTGGTTTCCAGACTCGAATCGGAAAATGACTGTATCTCCAATACTCGCGTCTAAAGAACTGGGAGTGAAGACTGGGTTGGTATCGGCAAAGATCTGTGGTTTGTAAGTTTTGCTAGTGATGAATGGATGAATCGTGTTCTTACGGTGTAAGTAGCTGCTGGATTCGAGCCGGTTTGGGATGTTGAGCTTGCTGCAGCGGCGGTTGGTGTGATGCTTTTGACTTGAGCGACTCCGAAGGCATAGCCATCAATTGGATATGCGTAAGCTTGAGCATTGGTGACCGTTGCCGCGAATGTGGTCGTAGCAGTAACGCCAGATGATCCATACGCTGTCACAGGCACGGCGACCCCCGATGTTAAAGGTGTATAACATGTTGCTCCAAACGCTGGCCGATCCGATGGAGGGTCAACTGTTGCTTGAGCTAATGAGTAACCGCTAAAATGTTCAAGTCAGTCGAGATTTCCTTCTGGAATAGGCAATGCTGACCTCGGACAACAGGCTATGTAATTAGATGTGTATGGTCCGACGGCGGAGTAGTTTACAGGGCAAACCAGGGGATTGAAGGCTGCTTGAGTGATGCCTCCAGCTTCCTGCAGGTAACTAGTCACAAATTGACTTGGGTAGCAGTCAGTGAAGGTCGTTCCGGGTACTGGTACAGGAACGTTCATCCAGATTTCGAAGGCCCGGTTCGCCAGCATCGTCAGCCGATTCTCTGTACATGTCGTCGCCGTTGGTATAAACGTCGTAGTCAAGGCCGGCGCGATCAACGACGCCGTACCTGATGTAGTGAGAGACATCGCTGTATGTCGAGGCCGGACTTCAGTGCTCGCTGGCCATCAAGTGGAGGCAAAATCTGGGAGAAAGGAGCATCTTTATCCATCTCGATCCTGTGGCCCATGCATTGCCTCTACAAGGTACAATGGATTCTCCCCACTTTCGGTAAAGGCATACAGTAATTAAGGTCTTGTTCCTTGCAGCACCATGGGTGCCATGCTTCATGTTGTGCGCTGATGCGGCGCAGCGGTCTGCAAAGCCGCTGAATAAAATCGCTCCTTCACGATCCTTCCATGTTGATAGGTGGATTGAGGGTCTTTTGTCCACATGTCACCCTGAATCTGATCAGATAACCCCACACGGTTTCGGACCAAGCAACGGTATCCCTGGACTACGAAGTATAATTTGACGGGAGTCTGATTGACGCGACTTCATGAGGCTGAAGATTTCTGTGCGTATTTTCGACAGACAGCGTTGATAGGCTCGATCGTGTAGAACCCACTTCCCACAAGGCCTCGTATTTGATGTCCCGACTCCGGAGCAGCAAGCCTTTTTGGGATAATCTCGTACTAGTTATGGTCTTTACTGTAAGATACGAGTGGGCTCAAACTTCAAGAGTGACAGCGGCACTTGCCATAAGGCTGGAAACTCAAAAATATTGGGTCGTCGCCTGGCGAGCCTGGGTTTGCCTTACCACTGTTTAAGTGGGGCCGTCTGGCCTGAAGGATCCGCGATAGGGGTAAAACGTATGAATGTAATCGCCACTTCCCACGGCCTCACATTCGATCGCACTTGCCTTGTGTACAATAAAAAACGATTCATTACGAGAGCTTTATTTCCTCCTTCGGATGATTTCTCATTTTGTGCTTATTCTAGGATGTCCCAATCCAAGTGACTTGCCCGAGACACTCCACAATAAGCAGTACCCGCAGAATGAGGCAAAATGCAAGCTTCTACTATTTTTATATCAACCTCATCTCAGACTCTTGAAGAAACTGTTCTCGGGTCCTGAACCTTGTCAGCCGAGCGATATCAAAACCTCGTTACGGTCATCCGTGCTAGCCAAATACCCCGCGTTACAAAATTTAGCTGGGGCGCACGAGTCACGACACGCTCAATCCTCTCGAACCGACGAGATGTTGAGGTTAACCAATTCCGTCGTCGCGTTCTGAACTGTGCAACTCATGCCTCGCTTCACAACCCACACTCCTCCAACTCTCATCGAAAAACGCTTCTTCCTCTCGTCACCGTCCGTCCCTAAAGTAATGACTGCACCTTGGCCGCCAATGATTGTGCAGAACTTCGTCTCGTTCTTCTCAGCGTCCTCAGGCTTCGAAAAAGTGTAGGAGGAATTTGCTTTCATGCTGAAATTCGAAAATCGGGTGTTGCCAACTCGAATGCCTTGGGGATGGGCTTTGATGAATGTGGAAGAAAATGCAACATCTGTGTGGTATTGGTTAGCAGGAGTTTCCATGAGCGGAAAGGACGATCAACATACTCTCTTCACCCTCAGCATCGTCGCCGCCAACACGAGCTCGAACCTTCCCTGCACCAGCCTCCCAGTTTGGCTCCTCAACCAAAACCAACTTTTCGTTGGCCAAGTCAAGCGGGTTAGAGGTCACCACTCGGCGGCTAGCTCCTGCCTCGTTGTTCGCTCCCGAACCAGTAGCAAACATGTTTCCAGACACATTTCCTAGCGATCTTCTGCGAACTACGTTGGACAGAGGCTCGTTCTCGTTGAAGCTGGTTCTGCTTGCTCTAATCGGCTTCTTGAAGTCTAACGATGGAGGAGGAGCGCGACTGGCGGGACGATTCGGTAGCTGCTTGCGCTGAGGGGGTGGAATAGGGGACTCTTTTGGCTTCGAGACACTCTGAGCACGAGTTGCGTCGTCAGCAGAAGTGTCTGGCTCTGTGACTATGGCCTGGGATCTGCTAGGTGTGACGGCAGTGGTAGCCTGGGAAGAAAACTTATTCGCGCGGAGAACGGTCTTGACCAGCTCCTCCTGACGTTCTTGCTGGATCACCAAGGGGTCCATGAGGCTTGCGGGGACGACGAATTTCGTGTTATTCTCCTTACTCTGCAACTCGGAGTAGTACTTCTTTTCATCAGAGGAGTAAGAGTTTGCTGCACCGGGAATTGGCGCTGGAACAGCGCGGCTCTTGTTTGAACTCGGGCTCTGCTTCGCGGCTGACTTCGATTTGCTGTCATTGGATGAAGATGACGAAGTCGTTGCATCAGATGCTGGAACTACTCTCTTCTGCATGGCCACCTTCTTGTCATGGGTCCTGTTCGCTTCCTTGCTCACAGTTTCTCCATCGGAATCGGACGCAGAGGTAGTCTCGGTATCGGATGCAGCCTTGTTGTTGTGCTCTGGGACAGAATGAAGCTGGAATGACTCCTGAGAATGCTTCTCAATCTTGGTCTTCTCCTTTTGAGTCGTAGGAATTTGGGACTGAATGTTCTCCATATCGGCATCATCTGCCTCAATTTTCCGATTTTTGGTCTTCTTATCCTTCTTCTTTTTCTTGTGCTTCTTTGCCTGGGTCTCATCGACGTCGATGTCACCGGCGTAGCCAATCATGGAGTCATCCACTGTGAGAAGCCTCGCTTCTTTTTCATCGCGCTTTCTCTTGCGTCTTCTTTCTTCGTGGCTATCATTCGGGCTTTTGCTCACAAGATCTTGCTCTGTTTCATCTTCTGCATCCAGCACGGTATCTGAGCCCCCGCCGCCGACTATGGAGTCCTCAACATCGATGCCCATTGCTTGCGTCTCCTGATCCTCGTTATCAGCCTTCGGTCTGCTGTGGCGCTTCTTGTCTTTCTTGCTTTTCTTGCTTTCTTTCTCCATTGGAACTTCCTCACTTTCAATCTGCTCCTCTCTTGCACTGTCCTCCGCATCATCTCCCTGGACTTCATCATTCATATCGACATCAGCCGCGCCATCCTCGAGTATAACGTCTCTTGCATCCTCCGCCAATTTTTTCCTCACCAATCTCTCCTTCTTCAACAGCTTTCTTTCGCCTTTAGACAATTTCACAGATGCTTTCTGCTTTTTATGTATCTTTGCCAATCTTTCCTGTTCTGCCCTCTCTCTCTTCAACAACTTCCGTTCGCCTTTAGTCAGTTTCATAGATGCATCCTGCTTCTCATGTACTTTTGCCAGTCGCTGTCTGTCCTTCATGTTTAGCCCATCAAACGACTCTCCGGTTACGCTCTGCTCCTCAATTGCTAGCGGCTTCGATTTGGGATCCGTGGCATCGTCATCTTCGACACTGATTTGAGCCATTTCATCGCCCACTCCAAGGACACCAGACGTTCGTATTCTCTTTTCTCCTTTCTGATTAGACGTGAGGTTCGACGCATGATCTTGATGACCGTGATTTTGTTCACCATTCATCTTCGAAACATCCTGAAAAAGTTGAGTCTGCTCAATTTCGCTATTTTCATCTCCGGATTCAAGAACGGATGCCTTCCGCTTCTTCTTGTGCTTGGGTGTGGTGTTGGTGAATTCAGGCTCCTGAGAGGCTTCGATCTGCGCAACCTCCCCATCTCCAAAGGAAATCAACTTCCTCTTCTTCTTCCCCTTCTTCGGCGTCGGCGCGTGCTGAGATCCCTTCGACTTCATGTCTGACTCAGATGTTTCTTGTTTGTCGAGATTTGCAAGTAGACTATCCAGCAGAGAATTGTTGTCGTGATCGTTCGCGTCCCCATTCACGTTCACGTTCACGCTCGGCTCTGTGGCTTGTTTTGTGGCTTGGGTTGCTGTGACAGGTCAGTTTTGCACAAGCGAGCGACAGGGGATACCTTACAATCTCGCGCCATGGTGAAGGGTTGTGGTGGAGTGATGGCGAGGGTTTCGTGGTGTTGTAGGATGGATCGATCTTACGGAGTTGGAGAGGAGGTATTTTTTGCCTAGCGTGTGGGAGGAGAGACGGTGAATTGAGAGATGTGCCTTGGGTTGGAGGTGAATTAATGAAGGAACGGCCACATGACTTCGCGATGTTGGCTTGAAAGAGGGCATCCAAACTGGTGGAAGACTTACCTAGGTATTATCTTTAAAACTAGATTTGAGATGCCTGCATGCAATTGTCTCTTTGCCCAGCTTTCTGCTCAGCTTCGAGTAGGTAAATGTGCCACTCAAACTTTTCCCGGTGTTGCCACACAATCTCGAGAATACGCAGAGCGTCTAGCCTGCAGCGAAAAGTGTAATGACGAATGATTTGAAAATTTCCCACTGATTCTTGAGGTACATGTAGTAGGATTGTCATCCTCTTTTGCCCAGGCTTTCCAGTCCACCAAGCCAACGACATTTTAGGGAGAAGGGGCTCGCTCGCTTAAAACGGCAGCCGCGAACGAGTATACCCTTCTTGACGTTACATTGGAGAGGTTCAAGAGGCACCGCCATTGGAAGGTACGAAGTATAGACTGACGAGCTAAACATCACAGTTTATTTGCGGTGATGAAAGCCATCTACAGAGAAGGAGTGACTAGGCCCCGAGCCCACAGCAGTTCTAAATTCCAAAACATGCCACTTTCGGTCATCTCACGCCAGATATCCTCTTTAAATGGGTGCAACTTTCAAAACTCCTAGATCTCTGGTAGAGCGATCTGCTCTTCTGGTACCATACAGACCTTCTACAGTCCAAAACCGGATTTACACAACCTACCCACCACTTCCCGGCTGGCAACACTGTCCATTAAACTGCTTTCCACCGCCTCACCATCCGCGGACTCCCACACTACCAGTCAAACAACTTACCTTCAGCGTCATAAAAACAATTATCAGCCCCGAAATAAATATCTTCATATTTCAGCGGCCACGTAGCATCAAGCTTGCACCTCGCGGTTTTGAACTTTCCGTCTGTGCTATACTATGGAGTGGTTTTGAGCACAGGCACTAGCCAGTCGTAATGGTCGACTCGAGGCTCGTGCAACTTGCTCTACTATCTCACTCGAACCAACGTCCTGCAGTTGAGATGTAAAGTAGCATTCTCTTCTCATTGTAAGTAGTAATTGAAGTATCCTTTTGACGACTGTGCCGCTCGGCATTCAAAAACTTTGCAGCTATTATCACTCTCGTACAACATGACGCATTCAAATAGTGGAACAGAACATAAGGATGGGACGAAGAAGTTGCAGCTTTTAGGGACCATTTCCATTCTCGTCAAAGGGGCGTGACAGTAGGAGACTGCCTAAAATCGTACCCCTGACTGCGGTCATCTCATAGTAAGAGCTGAATGAACATTTGAGATATCAAAACAGAACCAAATTAGGTCGCACGAACAATCATGGAGACGTAGGAAATACGACCTTCGAGATGTAGAACGGTGAAATGGACCGGGTTCTAGATATCAGCTGACAAGACCTCGATCAAGGATCAGCGAGATCTGAACCAGCCTCCCTGATTTACCTCGTGGATTGAAATAAGCTTTTCGGGAATCGCTAATCTGCTACTATAACGCCGAGCTACCAACGAGCTATGCGTTGTTAGAGTAAGCTTCATCTCTTGAAATGGGAAATAGTCATAAAAATACGGAGAAAGAAGGTGCTTAAGACTCATATATGTCCTAGAATGATTGATATAATCAATGACAGCTGTGAACTTTTCACGATCTGGAGGATCGGTGTTAGGGAAGTGCCGACCGAGGGATCACAAACCATGCTCATTCCTATTCCGGCAACTAGCTCATGCGGCGCGAAAGTAAGATCTTATCCCGAACATGCCGAAACCAAGACTTAAAGAGTCAAAGCTCCCATGACGTAGGTGGTCGCAAACTCACTTCACTCACGATTCACTCCCCTTTAAAGCAACCGCCAAGCCCGCGAGGCGCACCTCCACAACTCCACACATTTATATCTTCACGCCACACCTCGCCCAGCGCATGCGCATGGCGATGCGACCCCGCGAAAATGGACATACCTACAGCCCATCCGCAGCCTCGACCGTAAACCCCAAGGTCGCGCTCCCGCCGCCCCTCTCCTTCAACCCCTGGGACAAGAAAGCCTCCATCATCCTCTGCTCCCTGGGTATCCTGTTCTTCGACCTCGTCCTACCATGCATTATATTCTACGTGCTCTTATCCGTCACGTCCCTCAGCATTGCCGTCAATCTCGGCATATCTTGCGCGTCCCTGGGGCTGGGCGAGATGCTCGAGCTCCCGCTGCGCGGATAGCGGCTCGTGAGATATCGGCAGCAGTATGCGCCGCTGGGCCAGGAGGCGAAATGGGGGTTTGATTTCTTCTTCTGGTGGTATTTGGCGGCCACGGTGATGGGGATTGTGCCGTATGTGTTTGCCACGAGTTTGGACGAGCCGATATTGTGGCTGTTTCTCATGACACCCGGGTTCTTAGTGGGCTTTGCGTGTCTGACTGCGGCTGTGAGTGTGTTTCCGTTCGGGCTGCCTTTCAGGGTCAGTTCAGATGCGAAGGGGGAGAGGTGCAAGCCGTTTGCGTACTATGTGCTAGAGGACTTTGTCGCCGTAGACGCGGGGCAGATGCGGCAGTTTAGGGAGGAGTTGAAGGCGAGGTGGGAGGCGAGCCCGGTGTTTCAGAGGCTCATGTGGGATGTGAATATGTGGTGGCTGGTTGGGGGCGGCAATTTCATCGGGGCGTTGGCAGCTGTGACTTGGGCTTTACCGTTTAACGTGGCGTATGGGCTATCTTTTGGACTATTGTTTATTTGGATGGG
>QGMK01001326.1:0-10968 GCA_007825345.1 Lachnellula suecica | reverse complement strand
GGGGCCATTGACCGAAGGCCGGGGCGCCGGGGCCGTTGAAAGGGGGTGGAGGTGGTGGGAAATTGGGGTTGAAGCCTTGGTGGAAGGGGGGCGGGATTGGGAATGGTGGGTTTGGCGGGAGGTTCTCGCGGAATTGAGGGGGAGGTGGCGGGAAACCTCGTCTGGGACTGGCGGAGCGGGAGTAGGAGCGAGGGCGGGAGCGTCGGTGCTTTGGGGAGGGCGATCGTGAGGAGCTGTAGGAGCGGCGTCTTTGCGTTCGTCTGTAACCTTCGCTGCTTGAGTCCTCCGAGTCGCTATATCGTCTCTTGCGTCCGCGGCTAGAGCTTCTGCTTCTGCTCCTGCCTCGCTCTTCTGGTCCTCCAAACCCCTTTGTCTTTTGCTTCATCTTCTCGCAGAAAAGTCGAGACCAGCCATAGTATGTTTTACCGTCTATGACATCCCCAGTGATCTCATCCAGAATGATTGGTTGTCCAAGTTCGTCGATATCCCACTCAGCCTTACCATCTTCCCGGCTTTCGGTACCGTATATTGCCTGGACATCGTCTAGTAGATTCTTGACTGCCTGTACGATCTCTTCATCTGCAGGCCCAGCAATGAACTGCATAGGTCTGATCATATCTGGATTGATCGGTCTCGTAGAGTTTGGTTTGATGTGTTGAAGGAGGTTGCCGGCTGGTAGATCGTGCCATGGTGTCGACGGATCTCCATGCATGGCTGGCAGTACATACGGCGCAGTCTTCAAGAGTTTCGCCGTAGGAATATCATCTGTCGTCTCCCCACCTTGCAAATACTCCCCCGCCTCAGACGCACTCTTCACGGCCACTCGAAGCTTGTCAACATAATCCTTCGAATAGTATCCCTTCTCCTCCCATATCGCCAGTAGATCCAAGAGTTTCTGCAGATGCTTTGGACAACCTTTGAAAGACGAAGCACTTCCAAATAAATTGACCAATATAGGCTGCGCCTTGCTGCAAATCGACGCGTCGCTGACCCGATACTTTGTGTGATATAGTAAATCATTAAGCAGATACAATATATGCAACCTCTTCCTCTTGATCGACGGTTCACGCTTGGCCGCTTGAGCCTCAGTAAAAGAAGTTGCCAAAACCGTCAGATATTTTCCCAACGCGGCGAACCTTGCTGTTGACTGAACTATGTTGGCAAGAATCCATTGTTTGCATTTCTATTTCTCACAGGCACCTTTTAGCTATCGCGTAGAGGAAGCCTGAGGAGTATTTGTTCAAACCTGGACGTTGCGTGGAGTGCACTGCTGAACTGCTGCGTTGAGCAGGGCGTGGAATTCATCGATGCTCTCGCGCGACAGCGACGTTGGGTCGGGGCGCAGGAGACCGGCAGAGAAAGTGGCCTTTGCTATTGCAAGCTGGTGGGTAGCCATGCCTAGTTGCAGGTCTCGTTATTGCGATGGGCTTTGGTGGTTGGGATTCATGCGCAATGAGGCGCGTTCGTGGTTGAAAGTTGGAGTCGGGCGAAGCTCCAAAATCAGTTCAGCCTCGCAGCTGGAACGTGATCCCGTGACCTTCCAAAACAATATTTGCAAGATTTTGATTCTAGTCTATATCTATCGGATGAGATAGTCAAAAGTTACCCTAGAATAAATAGATGGTTAGAATAATTCACAACTTAGTAGTTCGAAGGGAGTAGATTTACGGCTGAGTCTGGGATGAAGTGATTGGTCGAGGAAACCCATCAACACCAAGGACCCGTTAGGCTCGCGGCCGAAAATCTTATCCCGACACTTTGGAATTATCCCGTTCGTATCACTTTCGGAAAGTGCTAAGAAGTGTCAGAAAGTGTAGCTTTCACAGTGTACCGTATTGAATGTAGGCAAAAGCTACATTTCGAAAGCTACATCTACACTTTGAAGGCTTATAAAGCCTCGCATCCAGGCTTTATGGCCCAGCTCCAGGGCTTCCACCCCAGTTTCAGGGCTGTTACGCTTTTTATCTTCAGAGCTGCCACCCCACAAACTCCGAGGCTTTTCTCCCTTCAGTTTCGGGGCTGCGAGCTGTGTCGCTACTGAATTCAAGGCTTCACTCCCCAGCCTAGGGTGGCGAGAGGCTAGCAGAAACTGCCAAAAAAGCGGGCTACTTGTGAATAGCTTCACCCGCCCGATTTGAGGGCTGCGCTTCAAGGCTTAAGCCCTCAAGATTCAGGGCAGGCTTTTTGAAAACTGCAGAAAAAGTGGATCAACTGTGAATAGCTTCACGCTATATTTTTTGCTTCAAAAAGCATGTTAGCCAAACGCTTTTCCAAACTGTAGTGTAATGTCGGGATTTGTAGATGTTGAACACATAAAAGCGGGTCTGAATATTTGGTATATAGTAAAATTTGGCTAAACGAACCTTCAGAATACATGCCAATCCTCTAGGCGTTCATAGCTTTTACATTATAGCGGCAGTCGCTGCCGTTCATTGCTTCCTGGCCTACGAAAGCCGCGGTCAAAGGTATGGAGAATGCATGGGCCGTTGCCCTATTGAAGTCCCTGGAAGTTGAGGGGTAAGACAATGCTTTATCCCCTCAGCAGGGCCGGCGATGAGTCTCAGACTTTCACCATTTCTAATCCTGCAAATGCAATTAATAAGTTTTCTTATCGGATCTAAAACACCAGGGAGGCCATTTTACACGTTGAAATTTTATAGACTTTGATTAAAGCGTGAGCGAAAATAGATCGACCGGACTTTGGGGACGCAACGCTGGCCCCTGTTTGCGCTGAAGAAGCCGGGTGGAAATGCCTGAATTAAGACCGGTATATGCTGAAGTACGAGTACAGTCGCTTTATTACAGTGCTTTGAAGGCTTTGTTGAATTCTCCATATTGTTGACCGCGGACTATGTACCTAGATAGGTCCCTACGTATGTTTCCCGCCCTCAGATTAGCAGTTTTTCAATATCTCGTGCCATACAGTTTTTGTACCAAGTGTATTAGAATATCTGCCATATCTTGTACGCATACACTTTCTATGCCAGAAAAGCTCCCATAAACGCCATAAGAGGAGAGTTTTTAGTGTACATGGCAGGAGAATCGCCAGTTACCTGCCCGCTAATATCGCATTTTTGTCGTCGCCTTGTCCGCGCAGCCGCGATCTCTTAGCTAAACCTATCTCCCTTCTTCGCCCTAAATGGTTCGACCGGCTCGTACTTGCTCTTCATCCTGACTCTCTGCTCTTCACTCTCCGGCGCGTGTCTTGTTGGTGCCGGGTCTATATTTGCTTCTTGACTCGGCGATCCAGAGGCATCCGACCTCGGCGGGGTCTTTGTCGATGAGGCAGAGGGTTGGTACTCGAGAGATGCTTGGATCTCCCTGCGACGTCGGTCGGCTTCAAATCGAGTTGCGCGGTCTTCGTTGATGGATTTCTTCGCAAAGTAGTATGCCGCGCCACCAGCTGCGAAGCGTCAGTGTTGTTCTTGCCAGGAGACTTGCTCTCCGATCCTACCTGCGCATAACGATCCCCATCCAACCCTGAAATAAAATGTCAATTGAGCGTTCCTGTCTCTCTCCCCGTGCCTGCACGTACCAGAACGATCTAACCTGATGGCTGTTAGCAAACGGAGCTTGGGAATGAAATGGAGGGGGCTCAAACAGTGTTCATATTGGAAAGCTTTTGGTTGACTACAAATGCGAATGTTTCGAGGCTGGTTGAAAGGCAAATCAAGAACAAATTTGCTTCTGTACCAAAGAGGTGAATAATAGTTGTGGAGTTTTTAAGAAAATGGCCTGATTCCGATACTGAATATCAAGCTCGATTACAGAACTAGCGGATAACACCGCTTATCCTTGCCAGCCTAAAAATAAACCCTGCAATACTCATCAAGAACAACCATAATTCACAAATATGCACAACTGGCTGGGAATGAGCCCAAACACGCGGTAGACCACACGACCAACTCGCAGGAGTGAAAGCCTCCCATTTGCACCTCCGTCGACCACCTGCAAGAAGGATAGGAAGCTTTACGCCGCGCATAATCGATAAATTCTCCGGCTCACCCCTCCTATGACCTCGAGGCTCCTCCCCTCTCGTGAGCCATCTGTATACGAATCCATGTCCAACCAACTGTTGCGCCTCCCGAATCCCTTATAACCCGCGAGCAACTTCTATGACTTCGACTACAGCCTCCAGATGGGCTCGAATACCCACGCGATTTGATCTTTTTGTCTGGCTGAGCAAGTAATGGCCATGGAGGCACCTGCGGAGGAGGGCCTTGATGGCTCGTCCATAGTGAGTTCTGCTGCTTACGACGTGTCCTACTGTTGAATCTTGCTGATCGAATTTCCGCAGAAACCTGTAGCAGACCTGCGCTCCAGATTCGAACAGATGGGGGCAAAACCGAATAATAATACTGCGCCCAGAGCTGTGTCTCCAAAACCACAGAGTAAGCCTCTTGGCGGGGTGGGGGATCCTGTAAAGGATTTAGTTGGAAGACAAGAAACCGGAAAAGGATTTGGGGATAGCCCGCAGGGTACGAGAGGGAGGGAATTGGAATTTGCAAGTGTTGGGGGACTTCATCCTCTTCGAACAAACCAAGCCAATCTGTCGCCATCACCTACCCGGGACTTTCGACCAAAACCTACAGTATCAATACCTCCAGCGGTGACCATACAACCGCCACTGTCACCTCCTAGAGGAAAGGCGTTAAATGTGAGTGTTTCAAACACACCAACTTACCTGACGGCGGACACACCTACATCAGCAACCTCGGGCGGCTCGTCTCCAAAGCACTTTAGAATTCCAAGTAGACCTCACACGCCGCTTTTAGAGTCTAAAAACTCTCCTGGCTTGCCTGCATCTCAACCTCCTTCACCACCGCCACCTAGACGGTCCGGAGAACTGAGACGAAATTCGTCCTTCAATGGATTACCACCCCCTGTCAACCGGGCGGAGAAGCCCAAAATTGCAAGCAAGCCTATGTCTTTGGGTCTCAGAAATGGAGCATCCGGTACAGAGCCTTCTCCAACCCGATTTCCAGTCGAGAAAGTCACATCGCCGTTCCACAGCCCTCCTAGTAGTAGTGATAGCACTCCTGAGTATGAGACTCCTGCACCAATTCCCCCTCGACCAAGACCCTGGAAGGCTCCTGAGACTGCCACAGTCCCACCAAGAACCCAGAAGCCCTTCGAGCCTCCTCCTACCCATTATGCGGTTGCAAACAGACGGAAAGACCAGGAACTGCACGGCTTAGGGAGGGCACTTATTTCCCCTCAGAATACAGGCGATCAGAGACCAGCATTGCCCACTAGACCCCAGGCGGCACCCGAGGCTCCGAAGCTTCGAATGCTCCCTCCACCAACCTCGATGATGCCGCCACCTCCTCCGCGACCTTCTATGGATCGGAAGCGTCCAAACTTGAATACAGATGTTGGTATGGATATGACACCAAGGGCGACTACACCCAAAAGAGTGTCTTCGACTCCAGTTACCCAATTACAGACGCCTCCGAGATCACACGGACGATCAATGACAGTTGATCGGACTTCTGAAAGAGTCCCTGCTGAGTTTCGTGTCCCATTAAGTGCGATTACAGCTCAGCAGCACGAGGTGGCATTTCCTGCTCCCGTCCCCAGCGAGTATCCGGATGCTTCCCATTCAAATAGACGGCCTCCTGTGCACAGACAGGGAACCCGAGAAATACCTTGCAAAAACGACCCGCCTCGGATTATGGACGTTTGCGGGGAGTTCCTGTGCGCAGTTGGTACGAAAACTGTGAGGGTCTGGAGTTTACGGACTGGTGAGCAAATAATTGCTAGGCTTGTTGCGGAGCAAACGAAAATTCTTTCCGGGGCCTTCATACCAACGGCAGATGTTGCTAATGAAGGCACTCGAATATGGCTTGGCAACAACGTTGGTGATATCATAGATATAGATCTCACTGCCCAGAGTCCAGAAAGGGCTATAGGCAGCGCACATACTCGACGCGATGTCATCCAGATACATAGATATCTAGACCAAATGTGGACTTTTGACGACAATGGGACGTTCCATGTTTGGGGTCCTAGCAAGCTACAGCATCCAGACACTGGGACAAGTCCTGACAAAAGTTTCAGATTACCCAAGGGTCATACGTTCTCAATGATTGTTGGTGATGAATTGTGGTATGCATGCGGCAAAGATGTGAGGGCCTTTGTGCCAAGCCTTGACGCATCAGTGCAATTTCAAGCTACCATACGACCATTCGGGCTACCCAATGCTGGAGACGTAACATCGGGTACTGTTATCAGCTCCCAACCTGATCGTGTGTACCTGGGCCATGCGGATGGGAAAGTGAGCATTTATTCCAGGGACTATCAGTTTATTGGAGTTGTAAACATCAGCGTTTATAAGATCACTTCACTTGTGGGTGTTGCCGGTCGGCTTTGGGCCGGTTTCAGCACGGGCATGATTTGCGTTTACGATATCACGCAAACGCCATGGGTCCTTTTGAAAGACTGGCATGCTCATCAAGACCCCATAGTCAAGATGATTGCCGACCGAAGCAGCTTCTGGACCCTTGACCGCTCTCAAGTTGTTTCACTTGGTCAAGACAATATGATCAAGGTTTGGGATGGATTGTTACAAGATGATTGGATTGGTAAGAGTCTGCAAATGGAAAGGTTGTGGTCGTAGAGGCTAATGGTGTGCAGAAAATCAAATGCAGTCTTATGAGGAAACCTTCTGTGAAATGAACTCCGTCAAGGCTCTGGTAATGACCTGGAACGCTGGGGCATCGACCCCCTATAGCTTGCAGCAATCCGATACGGATGCAACATTTTTCCGCAACCTACTTCAAAGCAGCGACTCCCCTGATATCCTCATTTTTGGATTCCAAGAACTTGTTGATCTCGAGGATAAGACACGGACAGCTAGTATGTGTTCTGGAACTTTGTTGATCTCTGACTAATCATTTCACAGAAAGCTTTTTTAAATCTAAAAAGAAGGACCCCAACACAGAACAAGAGCATATGAGCCATCAGTATCGGAACTGGCGAGACTATTTGACACGTTGCTTGGATGATTACATGCCAGCTAGTGAGCTGTATCATCTCATGCATACTGCAAGCCTTGTTGGTTTGTTTACTTGTATATTTGTAAGAGCTCCACTCCGAGCTCGGATGAGTGTCGTTAGTGGTGCAGAAGTAAAAAGAGGAATGGGTGGACTGCATGGGAACAAGGTATGTAAGATTGAGTGACAATTTTCCCCCTCTAACACATCGTAGGGAGCCCTGGTGGTCAGATTTCTACTAGACAACACCTCAATGTGTTTCATCAACTGTCATCTTGCAGCTGGCCAGTCCCAAACCAAAGACCGGAACGCCGACATAACAGCAATACTTGACAGCTTCATTTTCCAAGCAGAACGGGACCAAACTGCACGACAGGATAGCTTTGTAGGAGGCGGTGATGGGACGATGATTTTGGATCACGAAATATGTATTCTGAATGGCGATTTGAACTATCGCATCGATACAATGGGCCGAGATACTGTTGTCAACGCCGTGAAGGCCAATAACCTCAGTAAGCTCCTCGAAAGAGACCAGCTTCTTGCATCGAAGAGAAAGAATCCCTGGTTTAAACTCCGCGCTTTCAGCGAACTTCCAATTACGTTCGCACCTACCTACAAGTACGATGTGGGAACCGACAGGTATGACACGAGCGAGAAAAAGAGGTCGCCAGCATGGTGCGATCGGATTCTGTACCGCGGCCGGGACCGCATCAAGCAGGTGGATTATAAACGACATGAGGTTATGGTCTCGGATCATAGGCCTGTGACAGGGCAATTTCGGATTCAGACCAAAACCGTTTCGCCGAAATTGCGTGCGCAGAAATGGGAGGAGTGTCAGCATCAACTGTTGGAAATGAAGGAAAAGATCGGAAAGGAGATGATGTAAGTGTGCCCTCGTCAACTCGTTCCGCATGTGCTAATAGATGCAGGCTCGACTATCTGACAAATGTTATTGGCTTCGACGCTGGAACAACGAAAAAGTTGATTCTCCAAAAACAAAAGAACCGATGACGAAGATCAAAGCAGGAGCAAAATTAAATCGCCGAGGTTGGACAATGTTTCACATATATACCACCACTGGATACATGTCAAGGTTAGGCACGACGTTCCAAAAGGGACTTCGGAGCCGCAATGCCCCGATGTTGGACAAGACCCTCCCTGTGCACGTGATGGCGTGGTTTTGCGGGGACTAGCGCGAAAAAGAATAAGTGTTAACGTCACTCGACTCGGGAAGCTGTCAGGCACCGGCAGAAGAGTGAATTGTCACTTCCTGCCAGTCCCTAAGATGACATGATCGTCAGGAAAACAGACCCGCATTCCCGCATTATGGACCAAAGCTCCGGAATGACGTGGTATACATAACCCTTCCGCTTTTAGCTCAGGACCAATAAATGCACCAACGATTCACACGCGACATCAAAGCGTTCGTTACCTTTACCTATCTTCGTGACCTTTTTCC
This sequence comes from Lachnellula suecica, assembly GCA_007825345.1. Classification (NCBI taxonomy): domain Eukaryota; kingdom Fungi; phylum Ascomycota; class Leotiomycetes; order Helotiales; family Lachnaceae; genus Lachnellula; species Lachnellula suecica. Next base: position 2,514 of record QGMK01001326.1, on the reverse strand, counting down.
CTCCGTCCCCATGTTTACAAGACCTTGTTTACACTTCTGTCGCCAATCAACAACATCGCGGCCTCTAATCGGTCAATTCCACAATCCCAAACTTACAACCCAATTCTCGCGCTCCTTCACAGCACAACCATCCAAGATGTCTCCAACGAACACCGAGAAAGAGCAGGCCAAGTCCGACGGTTCCAAAGACGAGCAGATCGAAGGCGAGCACAACGAATGGAAATTCCGCGTTCCTTATAAAGTCCACGACAAAGATGCCAATTTCAAAGCCCTCTACGAAGGCGGCTGCCACTGCGGCCGGGTGAAGTACCAACTCAGCAGAGAAGCACCATTGAGTGCCAAGTACTGCCATTGCTCCACTTGCCAAGTCTTGCACGGTACCTCTTTCTCTTCCTAGCTACTTCCCCACAGATTGAAACAATTCACTAATGCAAAAATGCAGGCGCACCCTTCCAATGGGCGGCCATCTTCCACAAAGAAGACATAAACTTCACGCACGGCCACCACGACCTCGGCTGGTACGAAAGCAGCGAGAAGACCACGAAGCACAAACTTCCCTGCAAGGTCTCGTGCGCATACTGCCGCTCGCCAATCATGGACGAGGGCCGGAATATGATCTTGCTGTTTCCGAGCTTGATTAAGTTTAAGGAGGGCGAGAAGAAGAAGTTCGATCCTAGTTGTCATATGTTTTATGGCAATCGGCTGGTGGATATTAAGGATGGGCTGCCAAAGTGGACGGGTCTTGATGGGAAGAGTGAGCTGATTGAGGATAGCCCGCCGGAGTTGGTGAAGAAGCGGAAGCGGGAGGTAGAGGAGGAGGAGAATGAGGAGAAGGAGGGGAAGAGTGCGAAGGCGTAATAACTTGGTTCTTTGGGAAATGCATGGCGAACGAACGGTTTGGCGAAACTCAGACGCAGGAATAAGGGTGCATATCTCACATGAGTGAAGAACTGCAGTTTATGAGGAACCCGTGAGCCTTCAAACTCCACTAGGGATGGTCCTTAGAAAAGCGGCGTGAAGAAGTCAGAGACCGAAATCGAAAATTTTCCAACTCTGAGCCTATACACCTGTACCCAAAACATTCAATTACTTTGCTTGAACTCTCCCTAAGTGTTTTTCACTTTTCACTTTGTATTTCGTTTTCCTCCTCTTGTAATGCGACGAACGCAGGAATTGCGAACATGTGCTTGGACTCAGCTTCAGCTGCTGCCATCTACCGTATTAATCGGGAAATAAGACCATAACGAAGTCCCATATCCAGTGAAAAATTTATGTGGTCTTATTGTTAAGTCAATGCGGTACTCTTTCCATCCGCCCAAAAGCTCATTCCTCCTTTCCTCTTAAGGCAATGTACAATTCACGTTAACATCAAACCCCCTGCATACCGTGCAGCCGACGCCGATGCCATTCCACGTTACCTGGTCAGCACCCACGCATCAGCATAGATAAATCTCGGCGGTTTCAGAGAACGCACGTAGGAGCAACACATGTCTGCGCGCGAGAGCCGGTCGGGGGTGCTGCAGCCGTAAAGCAGTGGAGGGGAGTCGGTGGAGGCGAAGATCTGGGTTGCGTTGAGGCCTATGGAGTCAGACAGGGATGGGGAAGGAGGGAGAGATGTACAGGAGAGGTAAGTCCCTGCGCTTGTGATGCTGTTGTAGCAGCAGGCGCGGGTGGTGGAGGGTGTGCAGTCCCAGTATGTTGCTGTGGTGAAAGGGAGTGCGAGGATGAGGAGTGTGAGATGCATTCTTGGAAGGTGGGCAGTTGAGTTTGTTTGGATGAAGAAGGGACTGAGTCGTTGAGTCCAAAGCAAAGTTTGAACATTTATTCGTGTTCTATTCCTGTCACCCGTGTGACCATAAAGGGGCAATGTCATGCTGTTTAGCCGTTTGGACTGTGGTGGTTCGATTTAGGCTTTAGCATAAACTTCCCCCTTCACCACAAGGGTTTCAGATCCGTGTAACCTCAGAATTGTAAACCACGCCTTCTCAAATAGAATATTAAAAGTAAACTTCCTGTAACTTCTCAAACACAATCTCCGTCGTGCATTCGTATGCTCAATTCTGAGTAAGTTCCTTCAACACATCCGAATACGCCCCCGTCTCCAACACAAACAGCGCGCCCTCAAAAAATGCCGTCTGCATATCGCAAACAGCCTTTAACACCGCACTCGTATAATGCTTCGAGACCGCCGGTAGCACATATATCATGATAATCTATAACCCATTAATCCCTTTCCGATTTCACTTTTGCCTTCAAACATACCTCAACAGACCTGACGATTTCAAGAAAGTCGTCAGAAGCCCCTTGATCCCCTTTCACGGGGACCTGGATCTTCTGCTTCACGATGTCTGTGCCGATTCCTTGGATGCCGTGCGTGACCTGCTGATGGTCAGTTACATCAAATTACAGAAGTGAAGTAAAAACGCACGCTGAGGAAATAATTCTTGATGCTGTACTGATCCGCGCCTTCCGGAAAGCCGTGCGCTTTTCGGATGTCGGTTGCGGTAGCGTTTA
>QGMK01001325.1:0-10970 GCA_007825345.1 Lachnellula suecica | reverse complement strand
GGGGTTGTTGTGAGGATGAAGTGGCAGCGAAGGCGAAGCTGTAGATCTATTTTGGCTGACCAACATCGATGCTGATATAACAGTTTTCATGATCGGGAGAATATTTTGGAATGCTGATCTGGGTGACGTGTGGGATATTTACAATACTGGTGCGAAAAGGATGGAGTGAAGTTTAGCAAAGGGCCCAAAATGCCTCCCCTTTGTATTGGGAAGGGTCCGGGTGATAGATCACACGCGTAAGGATGAATACGAGCAGGGTCTCGCCGTAGACTGAAAAAACGATACTCAATACTCTCTTCCCTGCGCTTCCAACCAGCTCGTTGTGCGTGGCAAAAATCTTTTTTTGCCCAAATAGCTTCAAAAACACGCCTTGTTAATGTTTAACACGCTGTGGAACTTTAAAAACTGCCCCAGGTCACAGTTTGCGCATCTATATTCAGCGTCGCTTTTTCCGCCCACCGCGGAGGGCGTATCGAGGATGGTCACGTGGTGCGTCATCGCGTCCTGAGCTTTCCCAAAGAGCATGCGGCATTACTCAACGTACAGACGACTACTTGAGAACTAATTCATATATCCCCTCCCCTTTTTATTTGCCTTAGCCGCGTCGATTTGGAGGCATTTGAATGTGCCACGAATAGTGGAACATTTTCAAGGCGCCAAAATCGTCCAATTGTGTGATTTTTCACATCGAACGTGCAAGGTGAACGGCGAGAGATGCCCTGCGCTCTATTTCTTATTGCTCTAAATATGAGTCGAAGTTGCCCCTTTTGCTGGTTCGGAAAAGGTTAGCGTGCCTCGCTTCGTGACTTCCATCTCGAAAAAACAACACCTCCCAAACAACACCTCCGAGTATCAACAAACATGCCCTTCCACCAATGATACCATGAGTAACACCGGTCAAAAGCGTGGCCCACCTGGCTCCGAGTCCACCAGCGAAGAATTGGTCCGAATTTGCTGGGGTCTCTGTGATCCTTCGCAACTCCAAATACTGGTAAATCAAAGCTCCAATTCGGTCTCAAAATGCGACCAGGGAGATAGATCCTTACTACCTTGCGGGACACCCATCTTGGAGCTCCTCCTTTATCTCTGCAAGTTCGCGAGAAAACAAGGCACATACTTCGACTACAGACATATACTTTGCAGGCTCGGCGACTTGATAACCATTGCAGAAGCAAAGTGCTACGCATTTCCCTTCAAGGATGTTCCCTTCTGCTGGACGGAGCTTTTACGAACTGCGAGCTTTATCAAGGCAGCTGTCTTTGCAATGGAATCTACCTGGGGAAAGACCAACGAAATGCTACAACACGGAGAACAGTTCCCGGCCTTGGGCAAGGGGACGATAGACGGGATGGTCGAGACGATCGACAAAGCACTGATTATGGCAGGCCATTCGCTAGACGACGATGTACAGCTCGATATCGATCGGATTTTTCGGCTTCTTCAACTTGCACACCTTGCGTATTCTCCTGGAGACTCTCTGTCGCCCGCCAAACGCCAGAAACATGACGATCACCTCTTTCCTTCTAACTTCTCTTTACCAAATATTAGGAAGACAATTTCAGTACGTTATACACCTACAAATGAGGCTTTCAAAGAGCATATGCATCACCCGAAAAGTGATGAAATCGGACCTGAACCGCTTCTCATCAAGGACTTGTTGGTCCATTGGCCTGCTCTTACGAAGTGGCAGTCTATGTCGTACTTGAAATCGAAGACAATTGGTGGACGGAGGTTGGTACCGGTCGAAATTGGGAAAAGTTATGTAGATGCGGGGTGGGGTCAAAGGATCATTCCATTTCAGAAATTCCTCGAAGACTACATAACGGATCCAACACCTCTGCCCGGCAGCGCCGTTGGGTATCTTGCGCAATACGATCTGTTCCAGCAAATCCCGGAGCTGAGTAACGACATCATCACTCCAGATCTCTGCTTCGTACCTTGTCCTCCGCCTCACCATTCTTCACTTTTCCGGAACAAACATCTCGAGGTACCGCAATTGGAGATGCCAATGCGAAATGCGTGGTTCGGACCAGCGGGAACAGTCAGCCCACTGCACACCGATCCGTATCATAACATCCTGGCGCAGGTTGTAGGCAGAAAATATATTAGGCTGTATGCCCCGCGAGAGCATGATAAGTTATACCCAAAGGGCACCGAGGACGGCGGAGTCGACATGAGCAACACCAGCAACGTTGATATTGGCCTCATGGCCAAATTAGACGACCGCCCTGCAGCCCGAGAGCACGCGCTCCAAGACTTCCCTCTATTCGACAAAGCAGACTATATCGAAGTCATACTCGAACCTGGAGACTGCCTCTACATTCCTCTGGGTTGGTGGCATTATGTCAGAAGTCTGAGCGTCAGTTTCAGCGTCAGTTTCTGGTTCAATGACACAGGTGCGGAGGATAATGACGCAGAGGAGGAGAATCATGAAATGGGCGAGGTGAACGAAGAGAGCGCATTTTGATACCCTGATGAAAATTGGCGTTCATCGGTTTCGATGAGTTTCAACATTATCACGTGAGCCAGAGCGGAGTTTTAGGAGTTCAAAGATGAAGCCGACATCCAGCGCTAGCTTGGCGGGGCACAAACTATTCTACTATTATTATGAGGCGCTATGTACAATTATTGATTGACAATGCAAGTTTCTCTCTGACTTTCCGTTCATCGGCCCGTTTTCATTGTTTCATATCACGTGGCACTTTCTGCGTGTCATTCTAGATAGCATCGTGGTGCCTTGATCAGGACTAGGACTAGTTGGCGCTGGTTTAAACCTGTCAGCATTGCGAAAATCTACCGCATTGACTCGAGAATAGGACCATTGGGATGTCCCATATCAGGAGAGACATTTACATGGTCTTGTTTTCGAGTCATTGCGGTACCTCAAATTCTTTACTGCCCCGCTCGAAACCGCGCTGGAGTTGGCTATTTTGATTTGGGGGCACTGTAGATCAGACTAAACGCGGCGCAGCACTGCTGATCGTAAAGCAGCCGCGACGACGACCCCCAAGCTCCCCATCACTCTTTCAGCCCTGCAATGCAGTCCCGGAAGTGCCGAGCCTAATAACTGCCTTTGAAGCCATACTCTCCCGAGACTTGCCTCTTCTGGGGCCGGCTCCCCTTTTGTTACGCAAGCAGCATCGCTAAGCCTCTTCATGCTGCGCCAAGTTCTGCCTTGGATCTTGTAATACAACGATTCATTTAAGATTCACGCACGGTAGTCAAATATATACAAAGACTACGTGTGTATCATTGTGGGGTTTTAAGGCACTTCTTCGTAGAAGTTCTTCTGGGGACAGGTCTTTCAAACCGGCAATAAGGCAGCATGGTATATTGCGGCAAGCCTTCAAAGGGATGCCAAGCCTGCAGGGACAGAAAGACTCGAGTAAGTAGCGTTCACCCCTCAATCTCTCCCCCTCCTTTCAGTCAGTCCCCTGGAATGATCGTCCCTAGAAAAGACGCTCGTCAAATTAAGCATTTCTGACTTTCCTAGTGCGACCGTCTGACTCCATCATGCAGCCAGTGCACCCGAGCACATCGGGCATGTCCTGGCTACCGCGACCAATTAGATCTTATGTTCCGCAATGAGAGTGAAGCTGTCGTTGGAAAAGCAAAGGCTCGAGAAAAATCAAAAGCAAAGCAAAAAGAATCTGTTACGCCTCCGTCAAGCACGCCAGTCTCGTTATCATCCAGTAGTGAGAATGACGATGATGCTGAGGAGGAGGGCTTAAGGAGAGAACTGGCCAGGTTTGCTGTACAACAACCCAACCAACTGGTGGGAGGTTTTATCGCAGGCCAAGTACCAGGCTTTATGAATGTGGCTCCGAGCTTTGGCCCAAGTACCGACCTGCAACATCGTGCCCAAGCTTTCTTCTACACCAAATCGAGCTCGTGGCTTCAAAGTTACGATCTATTGGGCGCGTTATGTAGCCAGACGAGTGCAGATCAGCATTTGATGGCTAGTATGAGTGCCTGCGGTCTTGCCAGCCTCTCAACTTATCTACATACGCCTGAGCTCCTCCAAAGATCTCGACAAGACTACGTCACCGCCCTTCGTCTCACAAACGCAGCCCTCCGATCCCCAACGGATGTCAAAAAAGACAGTACCCTCTTCTCAGTCATGATCCTCAGCATCTATGAAACCATCACCGGCTCCGACGGCAAGTCCCTCTCCGCCTGGACAAAGCACGTCAACGGCGCCGCAGCCCTCGTCAAGCTCCGCGGCCGCGACCAATTCAAGACCAGCTCTGGCCAGCGCCTTTTCATCCAAGTCCTCTCCTATTTAATGATCTCCTGTATCACGCGCACAATCGCCATGCCAGATCACATGATCGAACTCCGCAAAATAGCAACTAAGTACCTCGACTCCAACAAAGACGCCTGGAAAGCCTCCGAGGTCATCGTAGACTTCACCGTCATGCGCGCCGGCATCCGCGAAGGCGCCATCCTCGGGCCCCGCAACATCGTCGAGACTTCTCTCGCGCTCGATAAACGCTTCACCGATCTCTTTCGCGGAGATTTGGGCGAGGACTTCAGGTATAAGACCGTGTACACGACGGAGAATCCCCATCTGGTTTGGAATGGCTTTTATCACGTGTATTCTACGCATTGGACGGCGCAAATCATGAACGCGATACGCACGAGTCGCATTTTGCTGCATGAGCAGGTCCGCGATCAGCTGCTTGTTGATTCAACGGCCCAGGCGCCGAATTTCACAACCGAGGAGATGGAGAGACAGTCGAGGGCCTCGGAAGATGTGATGCTAGAGTGCCAGCGCGACGTGCTGGCCAGCGTGCCTCAACACACGGCGTCGATGAACAACGAGCCGATGTCGCTGCTAGAGGGCTCAAGGGGTTATTTCATAGTATGGCCCCTGTATCTATGCGGCGTGATGGATATCGTGACGCAGGACGTCAAAGCGTGGGTTGTGCAGCGGATGCGGAGTCTCGCGGATGTGGGGGGCATCAGTCAGGCGAGGGTGCTGGCGGATTATATGGAAAGGGACCAGAATCCTTGGGAGTGGGTGCGGAAGCCGGTGCCGGATATTAGGAAGGGGATTATGGAGAATACGGGGTGGAATCCGAGGTTTGAGGTTATGACGCCGGCGTTTGAGGAGTGGGAGGATGGTGCGGAGGGGATGTGTTGAGCGGAATGTTTTAGCCCGGATTCAGGATTTAAGTATCGATAGTGATCTGCTTGCTCGAGACTAAGAGTCTGGCTGGAGTGAGATATTATCGTTATGTGGTGCGCGTGGAGTTTTCTTAGAACGAAGGATACGGGTAGGGTAGATTTAGGTTGGATAGCATGGCATGGTTTTGTGATATCACGGGGACCCCAGCAGAAATTATGAATAACGAACAGTTTAATTTTGACGATCTTGCTCAATTGCTCCTCTTCGTAAGTATGGGCTACTTTCATGACCATACAGTTCGAACAAAAGAAATCCAAGGGGACTCCGGACTTGGTGGAATGTTGAATTCGCTATTGAAGTGGAGCATGCTATAAACCAAGAAATTGAAAGCCAGCCAAAGAAGTATGAGATGTATGTCTGTCGATATGCTCGTAAGATCCTGTTATTATGGCGTGATTCTGGAAAAGAAAAAGGTTCAATGTCTAACAAATCCCGAACCTAGAATGAAATGTCCCATGCCGTAGGGAAATTGTAAATCTGCCATCTACCACGATGCTAGAATAAATCGTCGTGTACCATAGGAGATTCGCAATTCTGTCATTTTCCGCGACGGTACGCATGTGCTAATGCTCGTTCAAAAGAAAAGAAAATGAAGATGTTCGGTCAACTTCCTCATACGATCCTGCTATCGTGTCATCAAAAAAGAAAAGAAAATACATAACATTTGGTGAATGTAGGAGATTTCTCGTGCAACGAGAAACTAGTCACGAAAAAAGCAACTAGAGCGCGCCAAGAAAATACAATATTTTTGGTGAGGATATGAATCCTCGTTTCTGATTGCTCTTGCTAGAAGGAATACGTGTTCCATCCATCATGATTATTATGTGAAAAAACGTCTTGGGGGTGTTGCAAATCTGGAAATAGGTCGCGAAATGCCATCACAGAGGTTTCATCCCAAGTGTCATTTGAGTCTGACAAAGGGCCACAAACGTGAGATGGGCACTGCTCTATTTCGCCAGAATTATCATACGATAACCCTGGGACTGCCAACATTGGTGTTGCGGGGTATGGGAGGAGATAGCTGTCGATGTTCCCCAGGGGCACGAATGCCTCCATTGCGGGTCCTGTGTTGAAAAGGGTGGTGTGCTTAATCTGCTGGAGAGTAAGGTCAAGGGTGAAGGTCTGGTCTTTGTGTCGAGATTCCTTCAATGATCCGACGATGGCGGTCTGCCAGTCGGGATATTGGCCACAGCCGCGCCGAATGCGATACGATAGTTCGTGGGTGACTGACCCAAACCAGTCGACGAGTATCTGCTTGAAGCCAACAGAGATCTAGAAAAGTCAGATACGTCTCAGATCTCCGCCCGCAGACTGCTACCCAAGGGGGTAAATTTGAAACTTACGTGTCCGAGCTCCGATAGCCGCCCTTTCTTGTTTTTGAGGCTTCGTCTCAAGTAGTCCAGATGGTACCGAAGGACTACACCTCCCGCATATGCATTCACTTTGTAAGCTCGAAACTCATTCAAGCGGTCGTCAAGGTCGATGGCAGTCAAAATCTCTTTAAGCAGCTGGCTAAGGCGACCGAGGACAACATACTGAAAGTGGACGTGCAAGTTGCACTCCACGTATTCGTTGAAATCTGGCGATCCATTTCGCATTGTTGTTGTTTCTTGAGTCACCTGAGAAGTGGAACACAAGAGAATGGCATACCCAATAGCCAATATCGATTTGTTGAATATTGGGGAGTCCGGATCATTGCCTCGTAGTGAGGGTATGAAGTTGCCATGGACCATCGCATCGAGTTCAGAAATCAAACTTGTGTTTTGGATACCGAAGGGTCCATCGATATCGAAGGAATAGAGGTGGGAAACTCGACCGGCAGAGGTGGTGATTCGAATCCCAAATATGTTCCTATCCAGACCGCCAGCAGTGATGGCCAAGGAAGGCAAAGATCCCAGTGGCAGTCCCTTGTAAAGCTCAGCATGAGCTTCTAGAGTTCGGTCAGATAATGTTTCAAAATCGATCGATGTTCTGGCTGGGAATGAACTTACTGGCGTCATAAAAAGGAGCTGGGATCCCATCAAGAGCGTCGTAGTCCTGGAGATGTTTGTCGCAAACTTCGCATTGGCCGGTCTTTGCATCTCTGGAACACTAAGTGGAGAATTCATTAGAGAGTCTCGCATTATTGGATTAAAAGGAAGTACCGTATGTTTGTGGTCCCAGCAGAACGGACAGCTGGGCAGCTTGGGTTGTTTATCCGACATCTTTTGGATGAGGCTCGAGGATAAAAGATAATACCAGCGCGCCAGAGCCGATATATTGTCAACACTCAGGAGATGAAAGTTAAGAGGAGGAAGAAGGGTCTTTTTTCACAGACATCCCCGGCATTTGGGAAGAGAGCAGGATTGCTCCTCTCAAGCAGCGGTAGATGCTGGTGAGAAGAGAGCGACCAAAGGTCTTGCGTTGGCTCAGCCAATCGACTCTTCATTTCATGAGCGGCCCGGTAATATTCTCACTCGATTGGGTGAAGCGTCGAGCCCTTGCAAGCCGGGCGCAAGGCTTTCTTGAGCGAGAGGTATTGGACACAGCGAGAAAGGGCAAATGTAGACATGCATGTCTTACTGCCTTGGGACCAAGGAAGTTTCCAACAGAAATTGCAGTGGGATTCGCATTTGAAAACAAAATGTGACCACTTACTTGTGTTTCAGATATCAGTCCAACGTCCCTCCCTGCGTAGCGAGACACCCTGTATGCGGAGACAGACCAATGAAATCGCAGGGATTCCGATTTTTTCTTCGTAATATCTCTTTTAAACCAACTACAATAAAAAGTATTAATATTCAGAGTTAGTAACATGTTCGTCACACTATTCCTCTTAACATAGCGATCTATTAATCTCGAAATTCATCCAATTTCATTGGTCTGTCTCGGCACACAGGGAGTCTCGCTACGCAGGGAGGGACGTCAAATCCAACATTTTCGGTTGATGTTAAGTCACTCAAACCAGCACGATCCAAAGAATCCAATGGAACTTAATTATCAAGAATCTGCTTGGACCATGACTTATTTGATCAGGCTGAAGAACTTTATTATTCGGAGCTTATAGTTTGCAGCCGTATAACTATTGTCGACGTTCGCCGCTCATGTGGATTGGTGGGGTATAGTTAACAGGTGTTCCGGGTGTCCTTATTTATGCTGGCCAATTTTAGCAACCACGTTTGCTATTATAAAGCAACCGACAGGAATATCTGTTGATAACTAATATGTGGAGTGGAGTTAATAACGTGTGGAACTGCGAAGTGAGTTTAAGGTTGGGTTGAACTCTGAATAGCCCTGTAATTGACACGTCCTAGCTTCCTTGGCTGCCCGACCCGCCACCCCTCTTTGAGGCTCGGGCATCGGAGTCTAATCGACAACCCAGCCGAGATCACCTTGAAAAGCTTCACTTCGAGTCTTCGTACCCCATGCAGCCACGCTCAAACATGTACGCCGGGGACATTGCCACGGCTCCTGATATAAGATATCCGAACGTCGGGCTGCTGGGATTCCAGCAGCCGTGGAGCAGCTTCTCAGCGCTGGACGAGTCTTACTGAAATAGCCGGCATCACACGACGACGTCTTGTCATTGTCCTCAAAGTACACCCAGCAGCATGTCATCATATAGAAGCAAAGGCAAAGCACCCAGCATTTGTAGGTTCGAGGGAGTGTTTCGGTTATACCCTTGCTAACTGTGCAAGACTCCACAGCACCCACTGCATTCGAAGTGCACGAGCAAGCAACAGTAGATAAGGTTATTTGCACATGGCCAACGTGCGGTCTTTCGTTTCCTACTATCCTTGAACGCGATCGCCATTATCAAACAATACATGCCAACGATGGCGAACGCCCTCATAAGTGCTTGGTCCCGGGGTGCCAAGCTGGTGTACAAAGCTGGGGGAAAGCAGATGGACTTCGAGCGCACAACAAGCAATGGCATGGTCCCTACCACTGCCCAGAATTCAATTGTGTCCGTGGTATTCCCAACGGATTTGGTTCTCAAGCGGACCTTGACTCTCATTGTCAAACGGTTCATGGCACGCAATCCTCGTGGACCAACTATACCACTGATCCTATCGAAAGTATCACCAAAGACCTTGCTCAAGTTCGTGTCGAAGGCGAAGGCCCTGCCATAAGCGAACATATAGTAGCAGGAGATCCGACCACCAAATCAGAAAAGTTTGATCCAAGTATGTCCACCCCGCCGTCTACAGACACATCTAATGGTTCCTGCGTAGACTACAGAGTTCATGCTGAAAAGGAGTTTAAATGGGGCAGAGTATTCAAAACTCTCTGGGCAGAGCCTAAGGGTTCCAAAGGCCAACTCGACAATCTGACGGATGGCACAGAATCGATGAGGGTTGTCAAAAAGGGCAAGTACGACGAGGAGCATTTCGAAAAAGTCCGAAGATTTGTGATAATCAGTGCCAAAAGAGGACATTGCGTTTGCCTTCCTATCAACACCTATTGCGGTCAGGGTACGCGCAAGAGAGGAGTCCATGCAGAAGATCACGCAATAATATACACTGAACGCCCTACTCGATTCGACGGCGAACGAGAAAAAGGCTTGACAATGGAACCTATCAGAGTAGTCCCTGTTAGTAGCCGACATAAACTGGATAGAGCGTCTCGTTTGAATTACGCCAAGGTTTATACTGTGGAATGCAATGTGAAAGTTTGGTTCATAGGGAGAGTCCACGAAAATTCAGAAGATAGGCTCGTCGCGGATTACAATCGTGTACATCCTCCTATGGCAGCTCCTGGCTCTTATCTCCCTGAATCTTCAAAGGACATTTTCACGCATGCTTCGGGTGGAACCTCCGGACAGTATGGCCCAGTCAGAGATCCTGATTCCTACTATCAAGAACGTAGCGCAAGCGCACTGGATGGCGGTACTACCATGCTTCCTCTGGGAAGCAACTCTTTGTTTTCGGCTGCCGGTACAAGTTCGTATACTCAGGGACCGGGTTCTTATTCCTACAGCTATGGCACATATACCCAAGGTGAAGGGGGTGAGATGGCTCCTTATTTTCAAGCTCGAGGATCCGGTTACGCACAAGGCGGATCTGATCCGTATTACCAAAATACAATTACTAGCCCCTATTTGCCTCAGTATCCTGCGCCTTCGGCCAATATCCCAATACGTTCTGGAAGTACAAAAGCAACCCCAGCACTCGCATCTTCAGATGTCCCCTCCGATGATAATCTCCCCGTGGAATATTCGTCAAGTCACAGATTGAGTACGGAGCCACCGAAGCCAACGAAGCCATCTCCAGAGTAGAGATTGTTATCATGAGGTTCGAAAGTGTACGTAGACGAAGTTATGGTTTTGAGCATTTAGATTTGTGCGGAAATTACGAGTACGGGCAAGGCGTTTAGGGTTAATCTTTTGCTGGCATTTCATCGTCGGCACAGAAAATGTTTACGGCGATACCCACACGTTTGGTGATATGCGGAACTCGTAATGGGACCGAATTTTGGAATTTTCTGATAGTACGAATTTAAACGCTTCGAAGACCACTAACCTATATTTGTAAAGTTTCTATGAATTTTGAAATAACGGAGGGGCTTTCAAATCATCAATGAACCCTCTTCCATTTCAGGCAGCATATGGTTCTCTATACCAGCTCCCAACCGAAACGCCCTGCTCGCAAACCCATATCTACGCAGCAAAATATCTTTTTCATAGCCTCCCATAACTAAACAAATCCACACCAATAAAACAAAAAAGTCAAGTGAGTAGCATTGGTTTTCACCCCACACCCTAAAAACTCCCCGTCCCCCAAAGAAAACCCATCAAACA
>QGMK01001324.1:0-10985 GCA_007825345.1 Lachnellula suecica | reverse complement strand
AGGGTTGGGCTGTGAAGGGATACTTGGAGGCTGTGGTTAGTGGATGGGGCGTATACTAGGTATGTCAATTTATCTTCTCTGCCCTTTCTCTGCATCCTGAAGAAGTATAAGAGCCAAATTCTGTCAACCTTCCACCGGAAGCGCCTATCATCTGGATGTTCTTCACGAACTTACATCGGCTTTTCACGTCACGCTTGGGGACTCATTCGCGCTATATTGAGACATAGTTCAAGATTATTTTCTGCGGCTGCGTTCTTATACAATGTCTCACACAATGTGAGACTTTCACCGGCCTTATTCACAAAGAAGTGAATATGAGAATCATGGCTCATCTTGGGGATAAATCTCGCACTACTTTGGATACAACAGCATTTACTACAGACAGACCTTCTCTAGCTCCACCACTCATGACGGTCCCTCTCAAGGGAAGCAACCAACTCGCAAATACCTGTCCTCCCGCCAGTGCTCACAAATATCTTTTTATGTCAAATCAAAGTCCATGACGCGCCCTAACAGCCGCAAGGATCTTCTCTCTTTTACCCGCATATTTCCTGTCATGTCTAGCTTAATATTCTTCTGGATCCTCATCCGGATCAAAATCCGCTTCAGTTCATGTTAGCGAAGCAGTCAAAGAAGAACATGGAGCCAAACTTACACTCAGGGCTAAGAGATCGAGCCCGCGGGGTATTGCCAAAGCTTCTCTGCTGGTACAAAGTGTGCGGGGCGAGTGAGTTGGAGCTTGCAGAGGCGGCAGCGCTAGGTCCTGCGTGCTTACGCCTGAGGTGCTTCCGGTCGGTGCAGGGCAACCCGGGTCAATGTATGGGGTTCGCTTTGGTCCAGGGAGCTTGGGCTTGTACGGTTGAATGCCCAGCCCTGGGCCTAGGTCTGGGCCTGGAGTGCCTCCAGTCGCTGGCATAGAAGGACCCGAATGAGGAGCCATAGCATTGTCCGATTCCGAGGCGCTGGGCTGCTGGGGAGTTGCGAGGTCTGGTGATCTTCCGCCCGACATAAGAGGAATATCTTGAGGAGAGGCGTGAAATTGGTTTGCTCCAGGGGGTTTGACCTGCTGAGGATTTGGGAGGATTGGTGAATTGTTGCCAGCCGATGGAGCAACTGAAGCTTGGCGAGAAACTTGCGCCATGGCGACCTTGTTTTTTACTTTTCCTCCCTTGCCGCCAACTACTTTGTTGTCCCTCAGATTTTTCTCTTGTGCAGCGGTGCCTTTCTTCGGTCCTGGCTTTTTCTTGGCTGCAAGAGCTTGTTGAACAGGAGCTAGATTCACTTCGGGAACGTTGACCTGCGGGTTGAAGTTGGGGAGAGCCGCTGCTCCCATAGCGTGACCACCAGCGAAGCCAGCGGAATGAGCTTGCCCGAAAGCTTGATACGCAGCAGTGTTCTGTTGTCCGAAGGCAGTGGCGGCCTGGGTGAAGGCTTGGTACCCGGCGATTTGTTGTTGGCCAACAATTTGTCGCTGTTGGAAAGTGTACAAAGGAGGAGCAGGGTCTTGCAGACCTTGGTTCCCCTAGGGGTGATTGATTTGCTGGCCATGGTTGATGTTCGATGCTCCTGGGGGTGGAGCAGGATTAAAAGCTTGGGTTTTTGCTCGTTTTCTGGGCCCGTCAACGACATTGTCAATGGTAATGCCGCTGCGTGCGTGAGGGTCTTGTTTTGGTGGCATAATCGTTGGAGGTGGCAGAAATCGTCCAAGATGTAAGAGGTGTGTTGTTCGAAACCAAATGTTGACTGGTTGTGGTGGTTGAAGTTGACGCGTCGCTCGAAGGGTTTGGCCTTTGTTAAATAGGCGGTTTGTTGACTCATGACTGCTCCTCGCACTGTACTAGCTCTTGACATAAACTTGGTGAATACATATAGGTCAGTTAAGTCGCCTCCTGCAAGCTGTTATGTCTCAGTGTAAATGTAAACATAGACTGATTGAATGTCGTTAGTGATTAGACGATGAACAGCTATACTTCCCCGTCGTTCTCTGCCTACTTTCAACAAAGAGATATTACTAATATCACGCCCATTTCGCGGCTATGTGGCAATTGCCGCTATGTTGAAAGTCGTTGATAAAGACCACTGAATACTGGGTTCTAAATCGCAACTCTGATCAAGGAGTCCTTCAAGATCTCAAGGTGAGACTTAATTTCGTCCCAGGCATGATTTGTATGCTAGTTTGGAAGAGGGTCAAGGCAGCAGGCGTTGGGTTTGGCCGGTTTGCTGCGATGTCGCTCGCGTGCTGAGGCAGACCGGTAGGACTCTGGGAGCCAGTCATGTTTCCAGCCTCTGCGTTGGTACCCTCTGTAAGAGCGTGATCACTGAAGTTGGCTTGTACAAAGTCATGGTAAGCAATATGACGCTGCTGCTCGAGGGTCAAGCCAGTAACAGGCATCGTAGTATGAGGTGGGGCATTTGGGTTCGCTCGGGGGTAGATGTGATTGGAAGCGCCCGCAGCAGGAGCAGGAGCAAAGGCAGCAGGAGCAGCAGCAGTTGAAACAGTATAGTGGGCTTTGACATAAGCTTGGTAGGCAAGAACGTGCTGTTGCGTGACGACCAAATCAGGAGCGGATGCAGCGGCAGTCATGCCTTGGTGTGTGAGATCGTTCCAATGCTTCCATTGCTGGCGGGGAGAAGGTAGGACGGCAGCTTGGCCGCCATTACCAGGTAGATGATTGTTTCTTCTGGTGCCTTCGACGACATTGGCGGAGTTGACTTCGCTCCGTGCGTAGTGGCGTTCAGGTCTCGCAATACTGCTCCCGGGGGCAGATGTTGTGGTAGCGAGGGGGACTTGAGGAGTACCAGCCGCTGCATTTGGTTGTGCCTGGGCAGAAGAGCTCGTAGTAAGAGGCATATTGGTAGGTAGATGATGGGCAAGATGTTCAAAATGTATAAGTGGTGTTGTAAGAAGACCGGAATGTTGAATGATTGAGGTGGATTGTGGATGCCGGAGTTAAAGAGTCGCTTGAAGTTCTGGCATCTATTAAATACGCCGTTTTTATGTAGTTGGTGACTGGCTGCTGACATCACGTTGGCGGCCGTATAATAGCTCGTAACAGTAGCTTGGTGAATTGGTAAAGTACCATTGCATCTAATATCATCTCCATTAAGTGAACGCACATACCGTTATACATCGACTGAACGGCAATAACAGCTACAAGTAATTATCCCCAGTATTTTTGCGCCCAACCGACTTTTGTAATATCATATTTTGATCTAACTTGACGGTCTTAGGGGCTTTGGTGGAGAAATCAAGAGGTTAATTGAGTGGGCCAAAACCAAAGTGATTTGCCATGATTCTAACGACTTCTCATACGGCATCAAGTAAGAGGATATCGTTTCGCCTTTTAGCATGTGTACGGCGAAGTGACTTTTAACTCTTGAGACCAGTGGACCAAACCATATGTTGATTTATTGTCAGCCGTAAACGAAGCACCTTCACTAAACTACTACCGGTCTTCTCAAAACACCAGCATAGCACAGTGTAACTCTTTGTTCGTTCATCCTTGATTCCTTAGCTATACCCATGTGCTCAGCTTCCCCACTTCACTCTTTCCATTTCCAGAACCTATAATCCTCCAAGTGTTAGCAATGTGGGCATCGCAGTTTTTCTACCCATATGCTATATCAAACTAACATTAACACACAACTAGACTGCCAGGAAGAATGAAAGGTACCTTGGAACTCAACAGAAAGGCGGTAAGCGTCTTCTAACTCTTGCTCATAATCCAACCGAGCCGCCGCATTGTCGTGCCTCATGATGTCAACGGCTAACTCAGTCTTCAACATATAGACCTCATTCCGACCAAGTGCCCAAGCTTGGAGGTCAGCCGCAGATGGTGGAAATGGAGGGGGCAGAAGGTGTGGATTCGCTGCTGAAACGATAATATGCTCGTTACGCAGATTTCGTCTCAATTCATCGACACCGGGTAACTCCGAGAGAGCCTCGTGGTAAGCTTCGTGTACGACTTGCTGATACTTTAAGAAAGCATTGTTTTGCCGGGTAGCAAAACGTCCTTCGGCTCCCATACAAGCACGAGTGAGAACACGTTGGGTTTGCAGGCAGATCTGGTGATCCGGGTCTTGTTGGATGGAATTTTGTTCCCGGGATGGCGAAGTGTTTTGAGTGACTGCTAAGTCGTCAGTTCGCATGCCGTTGCCGGCTGAGTTTAGGAATGACTGTACCTTGGCTACTTTTTGCAGCAGCAGCTTGGGATCTGGTAAAAGCGCGAGTACGAGCCATTTCGTCACGCTGGTAATGTTGTGGTGGTGGGCAGCACAAGGACAGATGGTGGAAAGCGTTTGAAATACTGCTACCCATAAATGAATGGAGTGGAGTCGAGTTTCGGACTATTCTTGCCAAACTTTTGTGACGAAAAAGACTCGAGCAAGGTGAATTGACAATCACAAAGTTGCATAATCGGTCTATCACATTAAAAAGCAGACAATTCAAAAGTGTGCGGCTTGGCTGTATCATTTATTGAGCAAACTCATATAAAAAGCCCAGCAAAAATCGCGAGTTTCAACAGATACATGTTGCCAAAATCTACTGCTTAATTGCCCTTAACCCTTCCATCAGGCTTTCCATCCTTCGTCAAGCCGTCATGCTCAGTAGGCTTGTAGTCGCCACCAGAGGCAGCAGATCCCGAATCATCAGAGGTGGTGCCAGTGGTCTGTCCTCCCTGCTTTCCAGCTTCATGAGGGTCGACCTTGCCGTGGGCGAACTCTGGAAGGTTCGTCAGTATATGTTGAGTGGGGAGGTGGAAGGGAGGAAGACTTACCGCCGGTGCCAACGCGCTTGTCGGGGGTTCCGTCCTCCTTGAGGCCGTCATGCTCTGTGATTGTTCGTTAGGACTGAAGCATTGGGAACTGGATTTGGAGAGTGGATGTACCGGTGGGCTTGTAGGAAGACATTGTGATGTTTGGTTTATTGGTTGGTTATTGGGATGATGGTGTTTGTTGATGAGATGATGTGGGACCTTGGGGATGGGAAAATTGTGCTTCTTATAGACTTCCAAGCTGAGAGCGGAGAGAACTCCTGGTGGAGAATTGAGATGAAGTCATCATATGCTTCTGACGCCATGCCGAGACAATGGTCGTATTCGGGTTCTATGATGTGAGAGATATTAAACATGTCTGGAACTCCCAGGCGGTCAGGAAGTTAAGCTCCTGGGATGTAGAGCGTTTGGAGCAATCAAGGAGGGGTTTCCGCTCTGGTATCGAGATCTGAAAAGTCAAAAAGGTACCAATGCGGGGTATTCAGGGGAAGATCTGCATTGCGACCTGTCCCACAATGATAGGTTGTATGTCTTCCAGGCATTTGCTAAACTACTAGCAAAAATGCACTAAGAGTGGTGACGCGCTTCATCGCGTCAGCACGTGCTTTGACCCACTACCACTTTTCCTTTCCCCCTGAATCTAGAATAGCTCTTGGGAAGATTAGATTTCTCCCCGAGAGGCTAACTAAAGTCTGAAGTAGGTACAGTGAAAGTGTCATCATTCATGTGTCCAATTCTCGGATTTTCCTCGAAGGATTGTACGGGGTTACCAGAAGGAATTGGCTTGTCATCGAGCAGTCAACTGTCAAAAAAAGCTGCGTCAGCGGCGGAGACTATGGCTCTAAAAAGAAAGTTCAATTTGATAGACAAAACGGAGTTCCAACATTGTGGGGCGCAAATTGATCAGATCGGAATGGTGTCATATTGCATTAACCGTGGTTTCAATGTCTGGGTCTCGGGAGTCGAATAGGCGGTAAGAAGAGCCTAGCATTGACGTCGTAGTTTCCACAGGTCAACTTCGGTTGTTGTGTCAGCGGTCACAGGTTGCTCCAGTCGGCTGGGCGTGACAAGATGTACGTCCACTCTGAGCTTTAAGGCTACCTCCTTCATGGAAAGGGCTCAGAGCAACTGATTTCTATTGGTACTTTTGGTAACAAGCTTACCATGCGGACAGTTGCCTGCCCCTTGTTTGTAGTCCCAGCCAAAGCACGCCCCATTTAGTGACCAACACCCAAGCCCTCACTCTCCTTCACAAAGCGATAATACCTCGCCTTAGTCCCACTCCTCCAGCTCTTCCCCCACGTCACCACCGCCAAGAACGTGCAAACCTGCGCCAGCCCCGCAAACGCGGCCAGAATAAACGCATTCTGGTAGCCCATATCAGTGACCCATGGCGTAATACCATACCCCACCGCGAAACTCATTGTGTTGCGGATAATGATAACAGTCACCATGGCCTCCCCACTGAGGTCTTTGTACGAATCAATGCAGTAGCTGACGCTGAGCTGGACGCCGATGGAGTTGCTCGCTGCAATGACGCCCATGGCGAAGATTAGACCGAACCAATGCACGTGATGCGCTGCTCCTACGCCCCAAAGAATGAGACTCCCGGGGATGAGGATTAAAGAAGCCGAGAAAAGCCAGAGGCGGTGTTCGGGTTCCAAAACGCCTTTGTTGCGGCGCGCGAGCCAGAGCACGATGCGGTCGCCGACGACGCCGGAGTAGAAGGAGCCGCAGGCGACGCCAATGAGGGGGCTGAGGTAGGAGAGGCCGACCATAGAGGAGGAGAAATTGTAGGGGGTGCGGAGAGGATGAGGGATGCTGTGCCATTGAGGACGTTGAACCAGACGAGATTGCTGCCGTAGGAGAAGCCGGCGTAGACTACGGAGGGGAGGGAAAAGAAGAGGAGGGGGCGGATCATCATGCGGAAGAGGTGGAAGGGGCGCTTTTTGTCGAGGAGGCTAAGTTTTTGGTGGTAGGTTTTGGGCTTGTAATGAACAGTGCCGGGAGTTGCTTCAATTTCGGGCTCGGTAGGGGTAATGGCGCCTGTCTTCTCGGGGTCTGATGATGCTGGGAGGTCGACTTCTTTTGGTGTTGTTGTGCCGGGAGTTCCACTTGGGGTTCCGATCATCTCCAAGGGGGCCCTGTCGTAGTTCGTCTCTTCCATGAAGAAGAAGCAGAATACGAATCCGATGGCTAGGAATATTGCACACCAATACATGACCCATTTCCAGCCTGCATGGACGTCAGCGTTTGGCACCCTTGCGATAATGGTGGACTTACCTTGCCCATCATTGATGAAGCCTGCAAATACGGGAGCAAGAAAATTGCTGCCAGCTAACATAAAAGCGTACAACCCCATGTAAGTTCCTCGCTCATGAGTGAAATAGATGTCCGTGATAGAGATCTCGCAAAGAGACTCAATTGGTGCTCCTACAAAGCCTTGGAGAATCTTACTTCCTGCAGCCCGTCAGCTGGGATGTAACTTTGTCCTGATATTGCCAACTCACCAATCCACGCGCCTTTGGACGTGGCGTGTGGAACCCATATCATAATACCCTATTCCGTCAGTTCATATTTATCACATGTTTGGTATATTACTCACCAAGGTTGCAAGTATTGAGAAGAGATACACCGGGCGTTTACCATACTGCAAAGCTACAGCCTGCCAGAAAAGACAGCCCCATCCCTAGGCTGCATTAGCTTTACGTCGAATCATATGCATCGGGGTTACACTACAAAAAACAAGAACATGTAGCCAGTCCCCGCATTCAAATCATTCAGTGTTAGACCAGTATCATCGGAGATGGGCTCTAAAACACTGTAGATCGCGGCCGACGCAATGCCCACCATCAAAGTATACATGCTTAGTGAAGCAGTCGATAGCCATTTTCGCCTCGGAGACCAGTTTAAGGGATCATCTGGATCGGAACTCGGAGCTGGGACGAGCACAATATCTTTCAGCTGTGTTCCAGATGCATGCTTCGCCCGGATTGTACCCTCGAGATCGACTAGATGGACAGTCCCCGGGACTGCGGACTCATCAAGGTGACCGTGCCGCTGCACGGCGTCGTCCATCTTTACAATTATACGAGCAATAGAAGACAAACGATAGAACAAACGTGTGAAGGAAACTGTGTGACAGAGGAATTCAAGGGCTTGCCATGACTTTGATGCCTATCAGGTCGGCCGACGCCATGAAGCTGCAGCTCCCCATTATTGATATCACGATAAGATAAACGTGAGATAAATGCTACATCAGCTGTCAGATAATTGCATTCGGATAAGACCATGCAGATCGGAGCGTGATGTATTGGACGGCTTCAAACCCGTAGCAGGGGCAGCTTGCCGGAAAGTGGGATGGCGCTGGAATGGCATGTCGACGAACTCTCGGAGGTGCAACTGAGGAGGAATATTTTGGAGCAGAGGCGAAGTATTTTGTCTATACTATGGGGTGCAGAGTTCAATGTGATGGTCGGATGCCCTTGCTCTAGAGGAAACTTCCCAGCTTACAGAGGAGAGCGTCTAATACCCAAGAGCATATCCCCAGATCTTTGTCTAGCTCTTCGTCTCCTGCTTCTCATTCCAAGGCAAGAAAATTAAAACAAGTGAAGATCTTGATAGGAAAGCATGATAAGGCCCAGGGGACTTCCACTGGCCCAAGGAGACGCGTCAGAGGTTCGTCGCGAGAATGAAGCTTTTCAATCTCAACGCACTCCTCGCAACTACGCATAATCGCCGTTAAAAACGAAAACCCAAAACCTTGAAAAATACTACTCCTCTATATTATGGATCAAAGGAATACAATACAACAGATTCGTTGTCAGAATTCATGGGCAATATGCGCGTTGGATGGCGTGACGATGTCAACTCCGCGAGATGTGGGGAAACTTTTCCGAAGCTCTCACCTCACAACACCATCACCAAGCTTCTCCAACGTCCATTTCCCACCACCGACTTCTACCGTTTTCGCCATACTCGAATTTGGAGCCTCTGATGAACTCCCACACGAATTGATATATCCTCATGGTCGCAATGTCGCTCTCCACACGACGCGCGCCTTCAAAGGCACTCCTCGCAAGTCTACGCAAATCAACAGCAGCTCCATGTCTCCGAACGACACAACAAATACGCTGGGAATCAATAGAACAGAAGCCGCCGCCACAGGATGGGAAATCTTTTAGAGGGCAGCTGTACAACAGCACGGCGATGCGATTACAACGCGAGAAGGCAGACCGAGAGCGCTTTTCCAAGGCGCGAAACGAAAGTGCTGGAGGACGGAGTCTGGCGTTGACTTTTGGTACGCAGATCCGCCGCCGCAGATAGAATAGAAGCTGATGTGTATAGTTGTCATTGCCACGGCTCTTGGATCATACTACGCAGGAACCCTCTCGACGCCCGCTCCCTCAATAGCATCAACCCTCCCCATCTCCGCGACCGTCGCTCCGAAATATAATACATCCGGCTCGAATATGGAGGCTGCATGGGCAGACTTCGTAGCCGTAGTGGGGAAGGATAATGTATCAACGGTTGATGCAAATCTAGAGCATCATTCCGGCAGCGATTGGAGCTCGCATGTGCACAAAGACTCGGAGAGGCCGTTCTTGGTGGTGTATCCTTCGAGTACGGAGGAGGTTAGTGAGATCATGAAGATTTGCCACAAGAGATTAATTCCGGTGACGGGCTATAGTGGGGGAACGAGCTTGGAGGGACACTTTACTCCTACGAGGGGAGGCATTTGCGTGGATTTTGGCAGGATGGATAAGATTTTGAAACTGCATAAGTATGATATGGATGTGGTGGTACAGCCTGCCGTAGGGTGGGAAATGCTGAATGACGAACTTTCGAAAGACAACCTTTTCTTCCCTCCAGATCCAGGACCAGGAGCTATGATTGGTGGCATGGTTGGGACTGGGTGCAGTGGGACGAATGCGTATCGATACGGCACAATGCGGGAATGGGTTATGAACCTGACAGTGGTGTTGGCAGATGGGACGATCATTAAAACGAGACAACGGCCTAGGAAAAGCAGTGCCGGATATGATTTGACCAAGATGTTCATCGGGAGCGAAGGGACACTGGGGCTCGTTACAGAAGCTACGCTGAAGCTCACCACAAAACCAATTAGTACCAGTGTTGCGGTGTGCACTTTCGGCAGCATCAAGCAAGCAGCTGACTGTGTTGCGAAAGTTGTTGGTGAAGGTGTCCCTATCGCAGCGATAGAAATTCTGGATGATGTCCAGATGAAGTGTATCAATGCGGCTGGGCAGACCGAAAAGGCTTGGAAGGAGGCACCAACCCTGTTCTTCAAATTTGCAGGCACCAAAACAGCGGTGAAGGAGCAAATCGGCATTGTACAACAGCTTGCGAAGGGCACTGGTAGCAAGTCGTTTGAATTCGCCAAGAACGAGGCAGAGCAAGCTGAGTTATGGAGTGCGAGAAAGCTTGCCCTGTGGTCCGTGATGGCCATGAGGGAGGACGAGACTGACCACGTGTGGACTGGTGATGTTGCTGTTCCTATCAGCAGACTACCAGACATCATTGAGGAGACAAAGGAGGATGTGACCAAGAGCGGGCTGTTCACTGCTATTGTTGGTCATGTTGGAGACGGAAATTTCCACAGTATGTTTTTTCTTCGTGCAGCCCTGGAATTATACTGACGTCTACAGCAATTTTGCTATACAACGACAAGCAACGGAAGCAAGCTGAAGAAGTCGTTCACCGAATGGTGAAGAGAGCTGTAGAGATGGAGGGGACCGTCACTGGGGAGCATGGTATCGGGCTCGTCAAGAGAGACTACTTGAACCACGAGCTAGGGGTCACTACTGTGGATGCGATGAGAAAGGTATGTTCTCGATATTGTAGCCGACGCATTTCTAACAGCAAGCAGTTGAAACTGGCCTTCGACCCTCTGTGTCTATTAAATCCCGACAAGGTTGTCCGAGTGCAGAAGCCACAACCAGGGGAAGTTGCTGAGTGGTAGATCCGAGAATGTAGTTGAAAAAACGGATTTTACTAGTCGCAGAGTCTGCAAGTAACACAGCATGTCATCTTAATCTAGCAGCCGTTGTCAGAGACTGGACACAGCTGCCCAATATACCCACTACTTCAAACACCCCTTGCTCCTCCTTCGCCTGCCTCTTATGTCCCTCTGCTTGTTTCCCTGCTCCTTTCTACTTGCCCTTGCTTTCTGCCTTCAAAACTTTAGCC
>QGMK01001323.1:0-10995 GCA_007825345.1 Lachnellula suecica | reverse complement strand
GGAAAGGGTGGACCGTAGGAAGTATATGGTGAAAGAGAAAGTTCAGAACGTTTGTAGTCTTTTCCGTCTCTTCCAGACTTTTTCTGTGCTCATAGCTCACAGGGCACACGATATTCCCCTCACTATAGATGGAACAAGCGACACGGGATTTTATTTCACAGCACTCCTGGATGGAAGATCTTTTTCTTCATTTAGTGATTTTGACAGAGGCTGGTTTAATTCCTCACAAGCTGTGGAAGGTTTCGATCTGTCATGTATTATGTTTTTTTGGCGCCAAATGAGTTCAATTTGTCGCTTCCTTTTCTGGCCCTCGGGCCCCCGCGAGGTCTTCCTGCCCACTGTCCCGTTAAAACATACTTGATAATAGTATTTCTGGAGGGTCTCTTATTTGATGGTGCCACCAAATCAATCTTCCAAAAAGCTCCGGTTCATTTTTGCAGAATTAGAAGTACACCAGTCAATGTCTCTCTGCTTATTAGGCCTATCATCACCTCTTGCAACACAAACCTTACCCGGGCCGTTGAGAACACCTCTCGAGACTGTGATTGTTCTCGGCATGCCGATAGACTTGAAGTAGTATTCCCATTTCTCTTTGACTTGGGACATGGTCCCGCTCCAAGTGAATGACCAGAGCCCACCATCACCATATAATGGACTAATCTGCGCTTCGTTTTCCTTGTCCCACATTTTAGATAGAGCAGAAGTCGATATTTGCTCCACCTCGCGGACTTTTCTTGGAGGCTGAGGGGCAATGGTGGGATAATTATAAAGCATTGGATATTGTCGCGGGCATGCGTAAATGATGATCTCTTCCACGTTTTTCCACAGTGCCTGGTCCCAGTTCAGTACCCATCTTGAAAAAAGCTTGTCTCCATCACATAGCCATGCGTTCTGACAGATGGCAATACGACGAAAATTTCCAAGTATACCCACTAATTCCTTTGGAATATTTACTCCCAAACCCCATAACAGGCTGGACGATAGGAAGAGAACATCAGCCTCGTAGTTAACTGGATGTTTTGGAACTCTCCGAATACTGTTCTTAGGACCGGAGTTTTTGGTTTGGTGTAATTTTTGTATGTATTCTCGAGCCTCGTAGGAAACGCTGAATAGTGAGGGGATCATGCGTATATCACGTTCTACCCATTCTGGGTCGTCCGCGAATTCTAGGCTGAAGACACGCGGGACATTGGCAGCTTGCTTCCAGATTATAGATCGAAGCTCGGGGAAAAGCTTTGGGAAAAGCTCGAATGAGGTGAGGGGCTCCGCGGTGTGTCCGGGACCGTATTCCTCAGCGCTGATCTCTGGATCCGATTCATTACGAGACTCCGTAGGGACTGTTTGCGTATCATGGGTATCTTCAGGGCCGTAATCGTCGGCGTTTAGGTCGATAATGATGGAGTCCTTTGGATAGTGAAAATTCATTCTTGGAAAGGATCAGTATGAGCTCTCAAGAGTCGAATAGTGGAGTTTGGTCCCGAAGAGCTGCGAAGTGTTTATGGGTCGGACGTGTACTCAAAACCCAGAAGCGAAATGAAGAGAACGTCGTATGTATTAGAAGAAGGGAAAATGTAATCGTTAAGCGAAACACTTCAATTGTTGGAAAGACTATGGGTGCTGGAACCGTGGGTGTGATATTCAAAATATTGGGGGGAAAGAAGCTTCAATGAAAGAAATATGGAGTTTTGGAACCCAATAATTTTTGTTAGAGTTCAGCCGGGAACCGTCAGTCTATATGGAAATTTTATTATCACGTTATGAGAATAGTGAGCTTATGGTAATAAAAGACTAGTTCGGTCGGGTACCACAGGAGCGAGCGGCAACTGACC
The DNA here is from genome assembly GCA_007825345.1 of Lachnellula suecica. Classification (NCBI taxonomy): domain Eukaryota; kingdom Fungi; phylum Ascomycota; class Leotiomycetes; order Helotiales; family Lachnaceae; genus Lachnellula; species Lachnellula suecica. The sequence continues at coordinate 9,166 of QGMK01001323.1, read as the reverse complement.
AGGAAGCCAGGTCCTAGTTTGGATCATGATATCAGAATGTGGCTTTCCCGGAGCAAAATCTATTGAGACTTTTTACACAAGAAAAAGTATATAAAGTAAGTTCACCGAATTTGGGTTGTGTAGGAACGAACCTATTAGATCTGCAAACTTCTTCGGGACGAAACACGTGAGTTCACATATTGAGAAGAGAAGAATGACGTAATTGCAGCTTTAATGAGCCAGACAAGAAATTGGAAGTAGATTAAATAAATCAAATGGAGAACATGTTTGTGCGAGAAATGAAATGTGCAGTCCCAACAAGCACTGGCAGCGCCTTAATTCACGATTCAGGGGGTGGACGAAGTGGAGATTTCGCGAGTCGGGTCACTCGGCTCCCCGCAAACAGGGGTCCTCCACTAATAGTCTATCCTCCATGTAGTAGGTGGGGCCCCGGTGGCTTTCTCAAAAACGGGTGACAGCTTCCTGATGCAATTTTACGTACCCTGCTGTTCTTAAAGATGGGGTTGGGAGCCCACTCTCTGGGTTTGACCTCATCTCAGGCATTGTACATTGCTAGTCACTGATTTCGTTGCAATTGGCTAATGACGAGGAAAGATGAACGATTCTAAGCCTATGCACGTGGAGACAGAGATGTCGCGGGGAGACTTCGAGAGAAGTGGTGTGGCGATTGAGGAAGACCGCGACACTTTCCTTCCGCGGCCGTCTGACGATCCGAACGACCCTTTGAATTGGCCTTTGTATCTCAAAGTAAGTGACTGAATTCTTATTTCGCTTTCACAGCCTGACTGATATTCGCGAGTAGGGCACGATTTTGATCCAAGTATGCTTTCTTGCATTCCTGGGAACGCTCAATACGGCAATCATCAATCCTGCGTATGGCCCTCTGTCAAAAGAATTCCACATCACTACGGTGCGAGCTTCATATCAGACCACCGTGGTAATTGCAATGAATGGAATTGGACCTTTTTTGTGGATTCCGTTAGCAAATGTCTATGGTCGACGACCGGTGTACCTCTTCACTACACTTCTTGGTTTTGGCTCGGCTCTTGGTTCATCGTATGCTCAAAATTTCAATCAGCTCATCGCTGCACGGGTTTTCAATGGTCTCTGGCCAGCAGCTATGGCACTGGGACCCGCCACTGTCGTTGACCTGTTCTTCTACCATCAACGAGGTCGAGCTATGGGTCTTTTTACGGTGATACTGACCTCGGGAGCTCACATAGCTCCAATTGTTGGAGGGTTGATTGGCCAATATCTGGGCTGGCGGTGGACTTTCAAATTCGCCGCCATTCTGAATGGGTTTATGCTTCTAGTCATTATCTTCTGCCTTCCAGAAACTCTTTACGTTCGTGATCTATCGCGTCTAACCAGAACGACAAGTGAGCGAGAGATAGCGTTTTCGCCAAAAACATACACTTCCCAGCTTAGGCTGTACTCCACTTTTCCTGAACTGAAGTTGAGATGGAATCAGTTTGTCATACCGTCTTTGAAGATGGCACGGTACCCTTCTGTCATATTTCCCGCACTTTATTATGCGGCTCAATACGGTTTTGCGTCCATTCTTCCCGCTGTCACTGTTGCAAGCATATTCTCCGAGGCATTCGGGTGGAACACGCTCGAGATTGGGCTGGCCTATGGTGGCGCCTTGTCGATTGGGGGTTTGTTTGCCTGTTCAAAATTGGGTTATCATGATGCTAACATAGTAAGGCATTCTCGGCGAAGTTGCAGCCGGACCACTCCTGGACTTAATCATCAAACGCGCCCGTCATAACTTTGCAGGCGAGAACCCTCCTCCCGAGATCCGTCTCAAAGCAATCTGGACAGGTGCAATCCTGGTCCCAGCAGGTCTTCTCATATACGGCTTCACACTTGAATACCATACGTTCTGGTTTGCGCCTCTCTTCGGCATGGGCCTTGCCTGCTTCGGACTTCAAGTGATTGCCACCACGTGTTACACATATTCCATCGATTCGTACAGGGCGGAGTCTAGTGAGACGGCGCAACTGTTCAACTTCATCAGACAGGTTTTCGGTATGACATATGCTTTCTACGTGGTAGAGCTGTGTCAGAAGATTGGATACCAGTGGGCGTTCTTCATGTTTGTCTGTTTTGGGAGTATATTGGCTTTCTTGCCCATAGTTGCTCTCATGTGGAAGGGTGAGCAGTGGAGGGAACAGCTAGGAACACCGAAGCGTGTGAGTGCACTTGACTGGGAGGGAGAGAATTCGCGAGGTGATGACCCTGTTGTCAAAAAGATGGAAGAAGAGAAGGAAGAGCATATCTGAGAAGAGTTGTCTACTCTCTGACCACGTGGGTGATTTCTATATGTGCCAGTCGAGAACGACGAATGGGAGCCCCCATAAGTAGGCTGAGAGAGCTAGAAGCTTGAATAATGCCAATTTAAGTTTTATAGCTAACAATTATAATGCAATACGCCAACCATCTAGGGATTGTTCTCTCGTGAAATATTGGCATACGCTGTGTTTTCCCACGGGGTTTCGATAGAGCACGATGCATAATGTGTCTAGCTTGAGCGGTGTCTCCCTCAATAATTATACAAGAGAACCAAAATGCAACCATGAACCTCGGCGCGGTGGAATCCGCCGATAGTCTCTACTATTTCCTTTCGGGGGGTGACATTTCAGGGGTCTCGCCTAAGCAGTCAGGGGTCCCAGGCGATGGCTTCAGGGTTTAACGCCACAACCTCAGTAGCCAATAGCCTATGATTTCAGCCCAGCCCTACAAACCCACTTTACACAACGACGAAGCTGCTTAACTTCTAATGGTGAGGTATTACGAAGACAAGTGGGGTTCTTTAATCCCCAAGAAATATTTTGCAATGTGTTGCTGCCCTCTTTGTGTTTTCAAAGCGCTAGTGCGCATATTTTGCGAAACCCCATTCTCTCCCAAAGCCCGCCCACAAACTCAAAAAAGTGGGCATTCTTAGAGAAAGTGATGCTATTTTAAGGTTAAACTGGTGTAACGAGATTCTGTGGGGATTATGGATCAAAGTTGAAGGATTAGGATTGAAGGAGTCCGGTTAAAAAGTTGGAGGCAGCACTTGCGGTCATGAATGGAGAATGCGGAGGGAAAGAGCCGAAAACTAAGCTTTCTTAATCGTCTTTGGACATCTTGTAAGGATCAACAGACTCCACACGTGGAAGATAAAGATTAGATACTTGAACTAGCTTCGGGCTTCTTGCCTAGAATTGGAGAGCAGCGGAAGGCACCATTCTGTTCATGGTGAGATCGAGATCTGAGGCTCCACTAATAAAGACTTAAACCTAAGTTCACACGAGGTGATAACTTTATTTTAAGCTGCTATTTATGGATTGATAAGAACCCTACCACGATAGATGCAGGAAGTAGAAAGCTGCCCCATAGTAGTGGCCAGGTGAACTTGGCATCGCATTGTATGAAACTTCCCGTTGGCCCATAAGTGCACAGAACTGAGGCAGGGAAAATCACAACATCTGTCTACCATTTGAATGGTAATTCGATGCAATAAAAAAGCAGGCGCAGTTTGGCAGCATGCATTTGGTTTCCAAACCTCCTCAGTATCGGCAGTTGTGTTCGAGCCCAGGGCCAAGAGTGGGTAATTCCCGGTGGCACAGTCGTATGGGATTCGCTCAGCACAACTTGTGCTGCAGAGATAACTGCACATATATTGATTGTGCTACAGTACAGCCCCAAGGTCGGGCGCATAAATTGTGTTCACTTGTGCAAAGCGGCTCGTAATAGGAGAGTTCCTGTTAGCCTGCTGTACTTCAGACGAATCCCACTCCCTGCGTCTCTGGTGGAAGGAGATCCTTCGAAGTTCGAACTTTCGATCAACGTTGGAAGCAGAGAATTTGAGAGCCGTGAAACGGGCAGACGGGACACTTGATCGCTGTTAAGTCTTTCAAGGGCAGCCCGTTCAAGGTATTGAACCTTTGAAAGACTCCGGGTTTTTCGAGAATAAATGCAAGCCCTCGATACGGCAAAAGATTCCACACGAGAAGCAACATTTAGTCCCTCGTCACTCGCCGGTGGCTGTGCCGCACTTGCATGCTGCACGGAATCTGCCCCTGGGCACCTTCCGTTTTCGTCTGTGCGTTGATCTCACACGCAATAAGAACCTATTTTCTGCAGCACTTGCCTTATCCCATCCCTATCTGCACGTTTCAACCATGCCTCACATAACATGACAAGCATTATATCTCGATCTCCCCGCTAATTGGCGACGCTGCTTCGTGACAGCTAACGACCCGCAGTTCCTCGTGCTGAAGTCGCATCGTAACGTTTCAACGCCGAGGGATCGAATAACGAAACCAAACTGAGATGCTCATTACTGAATACAGCTGTCATGGATCCACCAAGGCTGACAGGAGGTTCAATTGAGACCGTGGCGGACACATGAACCAGTTGAAGCGTCCAGATGTCTCTCATTTAGTCTTTGTAAGCACCCCTTGCTGACACCGGGATGATCTCCGCACACGAAAACCTAAGATAGTCCTCCCGAGGTACCACGTGGAATGATACGCCGCTGTCCCTTCTCACACGCTTCATACTCCGCGAGTTGCCACGCCGCTTTCGCGTTTCAGGGATAGTAAATGTCCTATGGTAGCTATTGCTCCACCGCTGCCATCCGATCTATCACTTCAGCCTTGTAGAGTGAAGAGGGTTAGTTGTACGTAGATTTGACACCAACCCCTCTTGATTTTACGAGAAGTAGCTCGATCACTACGCAGACCACGATGAAATAGTCGTGTTCCCACAATAGTTTATGTTGCTTAAGCACCCAACTAGTATTTGACGGCGCGGAGGGCGGCGACCTCGTGGCACTCTTCATGTCGGCTGTTGAAGGATCATGCACACCAGAAAGATCGACGCAGGGCCATAGTGCAAGAGGGTGTGTGGGCGGAGACTGCTAAATATCGGGTACTTTCCCTTTGAGGAATATGCCCGTTAGAATCTATTGTTATTGCTATTCCACTTTAATCTGCAAGTCTTGAATCACAATGGATATACTTACCGTTTGAGTTCAATCCTAATTCTTAATAAGATCTCCATCATGGAGTCGGACAGCCATCCAAAGAAAGTCCGAACTTTCAGCAAATTCCTCGCTGCTTCTGATGCCCTGAAGATGGAGCCACAATCCAAATTGTCCGGTGCAAGGTGTAAAACCAGTTGGCTATCGACAAAACTGTCTCGCAACTCTTCCATGACATCCAAAAGCCGAAGTGTTCCAATATTCGTTCATGTCGGCGACCTTCTGAAGCCTCCTGGAAGTTCTCCGCAGTTTCCTCCCGCCCAAGAAACCAGCGAGCACACCTCAGAAGATGATTCAAACCAAGCTAATACAGCAATGGGGATCAACAGGACTACTCCCACAGTACCACATAATGCAGTCACACCACAGACAGTCATGGGAGGTAGCAGGACTCCTCCCACGGAACCACATTATGTAGTTTCTCCACAAACCCCATTTCCAAGCCAGCCGAATGGCGACACCAAAGATGAAAGCACGACGGAAGTAACAGAAAGAGCCACTAGGCCTGAAGACATAGAATCTGAAACAAACACCAAAAGCATCTACAGTCTTTTCCCGGAACCACCAGACCCTTTGGAGCACTTTGATAAGTGGTTTCCAGAGATTCCACAGCAAGTAGCACGTATGGAAGAGAAGCAGAAAGCCCGGGTTGATAAGTCGCTCCCACAGCCTCCATATCACGTCTTCGATAGCAAGAAGAAAATGCAAATAGTCATTCTCGTGTCGATGGCCGGCATTCTCTCTCCACTTTCCACCAGCATATATCTACCAGCCCTTACAGCAATTGCATCAGTACGTAAAAAGAGAAATTAACAATTGGACCATGACTAACAGCCGCAGGAATTCCAAATGAGCACGACCTTGGTGCTGCTCACTGTGATGGTTTTCATGGTCTTTCAGGGCATTGCTCCATTCTTCTGGATGCCTCTTTGCAACACACTTGGTCGTCGCCCAATTTTCATCGTGACTTTAATTATATTCGTGGGCGCGAATATCGGTCTTGTATTCTCAAAGAGCTTCGCAGCCTTGATGGTTCTGCGATCCGTCCAATCCATTGGTAGCGCGGCTTTGACAGCAACTTGTAAGAATCTTGCCCTTGTTGCATTCAATTGTACTCACAGTTTCCTAGGCGCGGCAGTAATAGGAGACATATCTGCATCGAAGGAGCGGGGAAGGTTCATCGGATTGTTCGGTGCTGGTAAGTTTCTGATGACAGAGAAATGAGCCGTGCTGATTTTCCTAGTGCTTATGTTTACTTTCATCAGCCCAGTCTTGGGTGGGATTCTCACACACTGGATGGGGTTTCGGTCAATATTCTGGTTTCTCTTCGCGTTTGGAAGCTTGGTACTTATCTTAATCATAATGGTCCTTCCGGAAACCCTCCGAAGCATTGCTGGCAATGGCACAATCCGACTGAAGCCATTCCAACAACCCCTTTTCAACGTTGTCAGATCATCTTCAGACACACCCTTTGACTCTGACCTTGCTAAGTTCTCCGTACGTACGAAGAGCCTAAGCATGGAGAGCCTTTTCGAGCCACTTCGCTGTCTGGCACAGAAAGACGTATTAGCGACAGCTTTTTTGGGCAGCGTCGCTTTTGCAATCTGTACTACTGTCATCACAACAACCACAACAATGCTGGAACAGCATTACCAATTCTCAGCTTTCATCATCGGCCTCACTTTTCTGCCAGCGGGAGCTGGCTCGATGCTTAGTTTCTTCCTAATGGGATACCTCATGGATCATGACCTGCGTGTAGTCGAGGCCGACTATAGACAGATGTATGACCTCGAAAAACACGTACTATTGGACCACAAACTTCTGTCAGATTTCCCAATCGAACGTGCCAGGCTGAGGAATGCCTGGTGGATCATTTTTATATTCGTTGGCACCACTGCTGCTTACGGTTTCTCGTTCTCGGGAAGGTCCATTTGCGGGCCTCTGATTCTCCAATTTTTTATTGCAAGCAGTGCGACTGCATTCCTGCTCCTCAACGGCGTGTTTATCGCTGACCTCTACCACGGATACGGATCCGTTACCCTGGCTGTCAATCTTATCCGCTTCTTGATGGGCGCGCTGGCTGTTGGAACAGTGCAGCTTGCGCTTGACCGAGTAGGCAATGGTTTCACGTTCTTGATCATGGCTATGGCGATGCTGGGGCTCGTCCCCATGATGATCGTACAGTGGGTATTTGGACGACCATGGAAAGCCCGAAGGAATTCGACTTGGCCCCGTAAGAAGCTCTCAGTGGACTTGGGACTACCTGATTTTGAGAGGCTGGCTGAGAAATTTATGCCACAATTGAAAGGACTGCGGTTGCCCAAGTTTCGAACAAATATTTCAGAGTCTAGGGATGCTAGCAGGTGGCCAAGATGAAAGAGACGAATCAAAATCAATAATCTTTCAAAGGTCAAATAAAGTACCAGTCGCGGAATGCCTTGCAGCTTCGCAAACGCCTTCAACATTGCAAAACAACCGGGACAACATTGCGAAATCGACGTAAGACTACGCGGCATTGCTCAGCGTACAGACTAGCTAAACTCTGAACCTCATCTTGCTTTTAATTCACTTAGCTAATTTGCAAGCATCTAGAATGTACCGCAAGCAGTGGAACACTCTTAATATACCAAAAAGGTCCACTCGCTGTGATTTTGTAATATTGTAGGGGCAAGGTCAGAGTGAAGGAGTACGCTGAGCAACGTCTTATGCTCTTACATTGAAGACGGTCGACGCTGGAAAAACGCGTACATTTTAGCATAGAATGATATGAAACATACGGCGAAGCAAGGCAAAGGACAAAGTAATGTCTCGTTGGGGAAAGGGGAGTGTTTCGAGCACTACGCGGTGCTGGGCTTGGGCGACTTCGTCCACCGCCAATGAACATTCTAGTCAGACAGATATTGTAGCTAAGCTTAGCTACATTATGTAACATAGCTATGGGATAGAAGACAATATAAGATATGTCGTACGACAGAGAGAGCGTTAAGAAGTGATCCAATTTGCGCGGTAGGTAGAGTCGGAAAACTTGGGAAAGCTGATCAAAAGCGCGTTTTTAAAGTGGGTCGATTCACGACGACCCCACTCCAACAACGCAGCAGCATTTCCTACAGTCTGATACGCATGCGATGAAGTCGACGTCCACCGAAACAGCAATACCCAAGGTGAGACATAAATAGAAGAGGATGATATGTCGTACCAGGTACCGGCTTTGTCCGCCTTCTGGGCTGTATCATGGCCGCTGAGCTATTGATACTAGTACGTTCGTATTTACCGGTAGCTTACGAACATCAAGGTTGAGGAGGTATATATCGTTATTTCTCCTCTGAAACCTGCAAGATACCGATCTTATCTCCTATCAAAATGACTCCAGAAGAACATCTCGCGCTTGCTGAGATCAATCCAGAGCTGGAAAAGGTACACCCCCTCCATACGCAAGTACAAGTACCCCGCTAATTGTTCCAGATCCTCAAAGAGTCTGCACCCCGGCCACCTCTGGATCGAAACGTCGATATTCCAACTTTACGAGCAACTCTTCTCGCGCAGAAACGCAAACTTACCGAAGCCAGCAGCACTAGGGAGGCGGATTATGTGGAGGAAGACCTAAAAATCCCAGTCCGTGATGGGGCGTCGATAACTCTTCGCATACACTCTCCGAAGACTCCACCAAAAGACCGAAGCCCAATATTTGTCGTGTATCATGGTGGGGGCTTTGTTCTGGGAGGGCTCGATTCGGAGACGCTGCTCTGCAGGAAGTTTACAGGGCTGGGGGCGTTGCGGTCAATGTCGATTACCGTATGGCCCCCGAGAGCCCATTTCCTACTCCAATAAACGACGCATACGATGCTTTGAAATGGGTTTGTGGACGCATATTACTGGAAGACCTGTGCTGACAAGATCTAGACTGCTTTAAACTTTAAAAGGCTGGGCGGTAATCCATAGAAAGGCTTCCTGGTTGGAGGTATCAGTGCTGGAGCGAACTTCGGAGCTGTAGTCTCGCATTTATACCGGGACGACAAACTATCTCCATCTCTCACTGGTGCTTATCTGTCCATTCCGCCCTGCATCGGACCAAGTCTTGTGGCAGGCTGGCCAATCAGTCAGTCAGTCAGTCATCAGTTAATGATATTTTCCAAC
>QGMK01001322.1:0-11001 GCA_007825345.1 Lachnellula suecica | reverse complement strand
GAGTAAATGTGAGCGCTGATATCGATCGCTCAAAACAAGCTCTCAGGAGTTTAAACTCGAATGTGATAATCCAAGTGAAGAGAACTGAATTCAGTAGTAGGTTCTCAATCTTTTTTGTTTTACTTCTGTTTGTTGTTTTGTAGACAGGAGAGGTTTGAAGCGGAACGGTGGAGTTCGAATTGCAGTTCTCTCGCTCGTTCTCAAACTTGCCGACGCCGGGTAGTCTGTAGCTGACGGTGAAGATGGTGGAATGAAATCCCAGTTCTATGTTGAGTTTGCGATTGAGGGGGATGAGTGGCAGCTGAGGTGCGCGTGGGATGTGGGAGGGGATACTGTTCGACGTGCTGTTGATATCTTCGTAAGTGTTTGGTCTCTTGAATCCAGGGATACCGAAGCTGAGTATGACGAGTGAGAGGGTATTAGGAAGTATTTCAAGGCCCAATACAAGTCTATCAGAGGTGTTTTCGGGGTAAGGTACCGTAAGTTTCTGCCTTTCGTCACCTGCAGTCCTTATGGAAGTGACTGAGCTGACTATTGCATCATATTCTAACTTCCTAGCTTTGGGCTTAATAACAAGATTACGGCTGTCATGACTGATCCTTATGATGACACAATGCATATATCACAATCTGCATGCTCCTTTATTAGGGTAGCTTTGCGAGTATGAAAGTACATCGGAAGATACTAAACACCGGGTCGGGATTGCCATACTCCTGACCCCAGGTTCTTTCCCGCTAGGCAATTCTAACTCTGAAAACCTGCAGTAACAAAGGTTTGAAAGAGTTACTTAGCAGGACGGGGACTTCTCGCTATTTTGAAAGTTCTCCAGCGCATGTTTTGCCCCTCTTTCACTCGTCCAAGGCAGAGGACGCCAGAAATATCGAAACTACATCTAGGAACCCCCTGTATATCTTTCTCGAGGCCTCGTCAAGACTTGTACAAGATTTACAGTACTCAAGGCCATTAGTAAATGTATCGCGGAAGCTGAAAACCTGCTCCTTCCGATCCAATGATTCCAGTCCAAACCGGACGCGTGACACGGAACATCCCCTGAATTATATTGTAAGCACGCATTAGTCACAATTCAAATCAGGGATAAGGCTTAAGTGTGCCTCTGAAAACTTGTTCAGCTCGGGGTCTTACTTTCGCAGGCCCACGCGATGTTGAAGTCAACCAGTATAACTTGCAAAGAAGTGAAAGTTCCGGCTCCCGATAGACAATACGAGAAACGTCAGCGAGTGCAAGTACCAGTTCTCGCTCGCAGAAGATCATAATCGATTCAAAACTGAAGTTGGAAAGAAACGTCCTTCATCGAGAAGTGATGTGCTTAAGAGAACGTGGACTGATTTACATGACATGAAGGTGGTATCTGGAATAGGCTGCAAGCTTGAACAAGGTTTCACCATATGAGGCTTTCGCCGGAGAGGGTTCTTAGGGGGAAATCCCTCAAAGCTTACATTAAAGCTGTGCCCAAATAAGAAATAGCATTTTGACTGGTAGAAGCTACTTCCCCATGGACAGCGCAGGGGTCTCGGTAAACTTACGTATCAACCACATTTGGCTTTGCGCTTTCTCCAATGAACCTATCATCATAACTCTATAAACGAGAATCTCTCAATGGTACTGGTTGCGGCTACTGTTTTTCTACCCGGACAGCTGGGAGTTTAAGCGTATGACTCGGCTAATCTCTCCCGGGGCGGCTCATTTCTACAACCTTCAAATTTTGAAACCCGTATTAGAATAGGGCTGCTGAAAGCCGTGGGAAGGAAATTATATCCTTAAAATTTAACAATTAATTGGACAGGAGACTGGCGGGGTAACGGCGCTCGGGGAAGCGCGTTATACAAAGTGATCCGGGTCGGAGTATGTCGCGAATGGAGCCAATGGTGAGCGTCTTAGTAAGATTCGAGACGTTATGTAAATTTGTTTGGATGACTCTCCGCATGCAACTGTCCTACTCGCTACTTTATATCTGCAGACTTTATGCAAGCATAGGCCGGCAGGAAGCCAGGCCGTGGCGTACGCCTATCAACACGGCCAAATACCTGCTTACAAATGATGACCGACAAGCGTTATATTCTTCCACTTCCACTTTTCGTACAATTTTAATAAACACAACTCTACATATTCAAGCGTTTGTTTAACGATTTTAGCTTTCTGGAATCATTGACTATGAGTTCTCGTCCTTACTCCAGGAGAAAACGGATTGTCACAGCTTGTTTAGAATGCCAACGCCGGAAACAAAAAGTATTCCTCTTCCATTCCACCCCGCCAACGCGTGTTAACCAGATGTCAGTGTAACCGCGAGAAGCCGTGTAACCACTGCATTTCTCGGAATGCCGAAGACAGATGCACTTATGGAGCAGTGCCGTTTGCCAAGTCAGTATATGATTTCAATCACCGCACTTTTCGCCAGCTGAGCTGGGTGTTGTCAGCATGCTCATATCGGATGCAGGGGTAATGTGGGCGATGCATCGAGATCCTTGGCACAGTTCTCCGTTCAAACACAAAGCAATGAAGAATTGGTGTGCTTGCCGTCAGGTATAATTGATCAGATTGGATACTCTTCGACGGGCGCCGATAACCCATTTTGCAGCTTGGAGGAAGTACGCATTACCCCAAACGACAAACAGAAGTGAGCCGTACTAATAGAAAAAGTCGTTGAAGCAATTGCATTTGAATACACCTGGATTTACTTCTTTACATTCTGGTCCTCGGCAATGCTCGACAGAGTCGAAAGCCAAGTTCGTTCGCTTCATGGCACAACTGCCTTGTCGAGCAGTCATAATGGATCTGGTCGAGCATTATTTCACTCACCTCAATCATTGGTTCGGGATTCTGGAACGGTACTTCTTCATGAAACACCTGGGCACTTGGTTTGATATTAGGGAAGCTGTGGACAACAAAGAACGCGATTGCGTACCGCACGATCTGAAGTACATGACAGCCTTACTTTTCCAGCTTTGTGCTGTGACGCTCCAATTCCTCCCTCCGGGAACTATCACGGGTAGAACGTTGAAGTTAGAGGATCCGAAAGCTTGCGAGCTTCTCTCGCACAGGTATAGTTCTACAGGGAATGATCTTATGTCTCATGTTGGACGGCAAAGATCAACGCTCACATCTGTGCAATATGATCTTCTGAGAGTATTTTGGTTCAAGAGTTGCTGTAAAGGAACATCAGCTTGGTATAGCCTTGGTGATGCAATCAGGTATGTTTAGACCCAAATCATCCAGCTGGAGAGATCTGATCGAAGTTCAGGCAAGCACAAGACCAGGGCCTGCACTTACGATCTGAGGTACGCCAAAGACAAGATGAGACTACAGAGGAAGCCCTGGAGAGAATGCTGTACGATGAATATAAAAGGCGATTATGGATCAATCTGTTCATTTGGGACAGGTAGGGCCCCCTACGCCTGCTATTCATTCAATGCTGACCTGCACAGTCTCACGGCTTTGACTTTGGGCAGACCTCGAGCCATCAATATTAGGGACTGTACTATTAAACCGCCGACAGACTTTGATTTCGAGGAAGAGTCCCCTAAAAACATTCCTATGCCTCCGTGGCAAACCCCACCGTACTGTTCCTCCTACACCAGCGTTCTGTTCTTCTACAAGCTATCCTTAAAAGTCCACGACCTGATATCCTCGAAAACCGACCAGCACATGACGAGAACTATCCATGATGAAATAATATCATTAGTGAACGATCTTCCTGCAGTACTGAACCCAGACAATCCCGACACATCGTGGGATTCTCGCATTCCTGATCTGCCCAGACGTCGCATAACGATTGCATGCAACACGAACTCCTTCCTCTTAACGTTATACAAACCGCACGCGTCTGTTGATCTTATCAGCCGCCAGGAAGCTATCAAAGCAGCGTTGTCTCTTCTGAGCAGTCAGCAGATGATTTTCGTGCTCTTACCAGAGCACATGTACAAGCTCTACGGCCTCAGTTTTCACACCATCGACGCAGCGACTTTCCTCACATTCACCACCATCGAGCATTCATCAGACGACACTGAGTGCTTATACCAAATCCGCTTCGAGCTAAAACAAGCCATCGATCGACTCAATATCTTGGGATCGCGGAGTCCAATGGCTAGATCGGGCGCTCAAATACTGTCGCAGTGCTACCAGAAACTGCAGGAAAACTTTAGGGAAGACCTGGCATATATGGATCCGGAAGCAATGGCGCCAGATCTTGGTATTGAACAGCAGAGGTTTCAGGTCCCGTTGAATAATGTTTCAGGTCAGATTCATGATTTTCCCGTCAACATGTATGCGCCCCAGGACGTCTTCGATTCCGCGGCCAGTAATCAGGCTTTGCAGCCGGATCTGGGGATGTTTCCGTATGAGATTGATTTTGATACGGCGGTTTTAGAGTCGATGGAGTTTATTGGGGACTTTGGGATGCATGTGGACCAATATGGCGCTGATTTCAACTGGGATTTGAATTAATGATTGTGTTCACATTTTTTGGCGAGCGAGGCGTTCTGCTATTGGAATCAAGGAGTTTCTGGGATTATTTAAAGCCCAAAGGTCAAGTTTGGAAGGTGCACCGCAGCTTCCTTTATTGTCGCTGGGTAGCTTCTGAGGGTTCAAGGTCGTCCGTTCGTGACTTCCTTAGATTCATTCAATTCTGTTATTTTTATCAGCGTTTGATTAAGTAAATATACGAGATGGTGAATAATGCAGATATTCACCTTCACAATTTCAATAGAGTTCAATCTGGAGAAGGAAATTTCGATCACGTGCCGACGCGAGTTTCGCAGTCACGATCGTCACTTCCACGTAACAAGCCTTAGGGAAGTCCCAACCAATGAAACACCTTCCTTCCAAGTTTAAAAAAGGCGTGTACCGAATTCGGCAGCATTTACGGAGGCTTTGTGGTTGTGGGTCGCCGCTTCCCCGGATGTCGTTGTTAGGCTGCCACAACGGGAAACGGCACTTGCTTGGTTCTTGCAATTGAGTTCTGAAAACAAAAAATCACTCTGAGATATTCTTGTCGTGTTATTTGGTTTCAGCACTTTCGCGGGTCAAGCAGTCTGAGTTCCTTGCAAAAGCTTTTGTGGGGTAGGGCGTCAAGTTACCCCACCCCCATGTAAAGTTTGCCCTCTGAAGAAGCATGGTCTATTGAAGTCCCTGTACTACCGATCTCGTGTTATTCTTGCATATTCATATGATTTCGAATTAAAGAACCCTGAAAATATCTTTCATAAGTGGGAATAGAAAATATTCGTAGAAGCTTCCGGACTGATCTGTTTCTTCGGCCTAGAACCCACTCACCGTTATCATATCATTTTGCCAGACACTGATCACGTTCAAATCCAAAGTTCAATTAAGTTAAACTCTCGTGTACCTTGTGCTTTATTGTTGTATGATAATTTGGACCGAATAAGGCTATTCTGGGCATAGTTCTGTGGAAGTGCGGCTCCCCCTAACTTTCTTCGGGATGGCTCGCTTAATTAGAGCCCCCTTCCTGTACTCACCAGACCTTAATATCAGTTCATAATAGAATGTTCAAGTTAGTTACTTTCTCTTGGTGCTTTGTATACGGACTGATCTTGGGTATATTAATGGCTTTCTCTCGCTTCCAAAGGGTGAAACTTTTCATCCATCTGAATAATATTTGCCCAAGTCTTCAGACTTATTCAAACTCCCCTAACCTCATTTTCGACTTTGATAATCATCAAGTATAACATTATTATCACCAACAAGCCTTATACTCGAGTTATTCTCTCAAGTATCACCAATCTGGATCATCAAGAACAACACCAAGGTCACCAACGCATCGTAAGTCACTTCAGTATTACTTTATTAGTGATCTTCTTAACTAAGTAGAATCAAAAGACAACAATTCAGCCACCCAACATGTCTCTACCACCATCAATCTCCGACCCAATGGCCCGCAGCTTCAAGGCCGCTGCCCCAGTCCATTCCCTCGCAATCCCCAGCAGCAGTTCAACACAAGCCGCCCAAGCCTCAGCCGCCATCGAGCGGGAAACCATCCAGCGAGTAAAACTAGTCGACCAGAACTTCTTCACATACGCCATGGCCCACCGCTCAACAACCCCAACCCGCCGTCAACTACCACACATCCCTCCGACATGGCCAGTGGTGGGATGCGACTGGAAGAAGCCATCTTACACATACCCGACCAAAAATATTATAGAAGAGCAGTTCCGACTCCTGGATGACCAGGGCCGCGATGAAATGGCAAATACAGCTGTGAGGAACGGCAGGTGGGTTAGGGAGGGCCCGGTGGGAACGAGTGAGTTTATGTTCAACCACTGGCGATCGAAGCAGGATTATCGCGATCTGAGGAACCAGGTGTTGAGAGCGAGAGAGGATGGGAGTAGGATTAACTACCAGTATTTGGAGGCTAGGAGGCAGTATAGGTTGAGGCATGGGGCGAGTAGGGATATTAAGTTTTGCACTTATGACGAGAGGGTTGATAGTGGTAATATCGAGGATATGGTGGTTGATGTGACACATGATGGGTTTGAGATGCGGAACTTGTACATGCCGAGGGATGGCGACGAGGCAGTGCGAATGCCGGCGCCAGGCGTTTCGACAAGACCAGAGCTGTTAAAGGAGAAGGAGAAGAAAGTTCGCTGGGCAGGAACGGAAAGCGCGAAGAAGACGGACCACGGCTTGACTGTTACAATCGAGGAAGTATCTGAGGAGGACGACAATGACAAGAAAAAGACGAACGCAACGTACAGATCTTCGGGAATTCAGAAGGTCGAAAACTGTATCGAGAAAGTGGAGAAGCACCCGGAGATTACAGCCGTCATCGACCACTTTTTTCCAGAGGATGACAAGGACGAGGAGAAGAAAGAGGTGACGCAGGAGTTGCGGGGGATTCTGAAGAAAGGTGGGGATACACAGAAGACGGAGATGAGAGTTCGGTGGGTGGAACCCTTAGTAACGAAGACTCTGTGAGATAGAATGGAGCTGAAGAGAAAGGAGGGGAAAGAAATATTGGAGGGGCGATTTGGACTAAATCGATGAAAGTTTCAATAACCACAACTCCCGTCCGAAAACTGAAATGAAAACATTAAACAGAACTTCGGGGTATTCTCGACCACTCTTCTAACATTCACATATCATGAGGTACTCCAGAGTATTGAAGCTGACTCAAATCAAAAAGCGCTGAGGCGCCCTCGCAATAGAGAGAAAAAGCGACACTATATATTAATACGCGGGACAAAACTGTGATTTGGGACAGTTTTACAAGTTCCACAGCGTGTGAGACAACAAAAACGCGTCTTCTAGACGATGTTTGGTTAAAAGATACAATCTTCGCTATGCAGCAAGCTGGTTAAAAGCGCATGAGAGTTGGTGTTGAATGTCGCTTTTTCGGTCCACGGTGATGCCCCGCCATTTTCAGTCCGGGGTGGGTCATGTGATACAGCCCACTGCTCGGTCCCTGAATAAATTGGACGCGTTGATTGGCCAAATTTAAGCTTGGTGAACTCAGATGGCGTGCAGTAGATTCAAGCTTAAATATTTTGACATCCATGTCCAGCTGAACCAAAAGCTTTATGCATAATCCACATCAAACGGAAACAAAGCAGAGGACGACTTCTGAGCAGCAGCTTCAATATGCTAGTGCATGTATAATAAAATGGTTGCTTGTTGGTAAGTACAGGTAAGTCAATATGTACAGTAGGTTATGTTGCACAGCAGTCTATTCGATTCGCGCCTGCCAATAAAACCACGCGATGGCGCTGGCGCTGGCGCTGGCGATCGAATCTTGAATATTTGGAAAGCGCGATGGGAGTGACGACACTAAGACGACCTTGCAGCACGACAAACGCCCGCCATCGGCTCTTGGCATTGTGCTTTTCTTTGCATCTTCTTTTCGGTCGCACTACCTCCTTTCTCAATATCCTTCACGAGCAGAGTTAGAATTGATCGCGGCATCAATTGATCAGCAAACATGTCTAACGCTGAGAGGGGTACCTATTACCAGGGCCAGCATCAAGATGTCGCACAGCAGCAGCACGGTGGCGCCGCTGATTCCTACTATCAACAGGGCCAGCAAGGTATTGGACAGCAGCAGCAAGGATATACTCAGCAGCAAGCTCCATACCAGCAGCAGCAATACCCTCCGCCTCAGCAATACCCCCAACAGCCTCAGCAGAACCCCCAACAGCCTCCTCAGTACGATGGCAGCCAGTCCAATGGAGCCGGGAACGAGAAGTCAACCTTCGCGCAGGCTTTCCATGTCGAAAGGCCAAAGTGGAACGATGTATGGGCTGCGCTGCTGTTCATCGCAACATTTGGAGGCTTTGTTGCTGTTTCCGGGCTCTCGATCTACGGGTACAGCTCTACCAAGGGGAGCCAGGGTGGTGGCATTTATAACTCGGATACAACGGCTGTTGCTTTGAATACCAACACAATAATTCTCTTGTAAGAATCTACCAAATCGAGCTAGACTATGATTTGAACACTAACTTCATGGCAGTGCATTCGTATTGGGTACTGCTTTTGCTCTATCCTTTGCATATTTCTGGATCATCCGAGCGTTCACCAAACAGTAAGAAATCCACAACCAAGCTTGGTGTGTTGGGCAATGCTGATTAGACATACAGGGCCATTTGGATTACCGGAATTCTCCAAATCGTTTTCGGTATCGGAACTGCTATCGTTTATCTCGTCAGAGGTTATTACAGCGCAGGAATCGTCTACCTAATATTCGCAGTCTTCTACATCATCTGTTTCGTCAGCTGGATTCCCCGAATCCCTTTTTCGGTATTGATGCTGCAGACTGTGATTGACGTCTCGAAGAACTACGGACACGTCTTTATCGTTTCTTTGATTGGAGGGCTTATTGCCACGGCATTCGGAGCGTGGTTCTCGGTTACGCTTGTTGCGATTTATGCAAAATACTACCCAGGCGGCCCAGGCTGTTCTGTTGATGGAGCTGGCGGTTGCAGTAAAGCCAAGGTCATTGGACTGATTGCCTTCGTCACCTTTGCAGCATACTGGATCACCGAAGTAATCAAGAATATCATCCACGTCACCATCTCTGGCGTCTACGGTTCCTGGTACTTTTGCGCTCAGAAGCCAGGAGGATTTCCCAAAGCCGCAACCCGAGGAGCTTTCAAACGCTCGATGACCAACAGTTTCGGCAGTATCAGTTTCGGAAGTCTCCTGGTTGCGATCATTCAATGTCTTCGTCAAGCTTGCTCAATTGCCCAGCAAAACGAAGCTGCGCAGGGTAACATTGTGGGCCAGATTATGTTCTGCATTCTCGGATGTTTTATTTCACTTCTGGATTGGGCCATCCAATTTATCAACGAGTACGCATTTTCGTACATTGCCCTGTACGGGAAGGCATATATCCCGGCAGCAAAGGTAGTTACGCCCATTCTTCACAATCTTCTTTTCCGTTATTAACAAATAATAGGCGACCTGGAATATGATGAAAACCCGTGGTGTTGATGCCCTCGTTAACGAATGTCTCATCAACCCGGTCCTAACGATGGGCGCTGTATTTGTAGCATACGCATGCTCATTCCTTGCGTACTTGTACCTTGAGTTCACCAAACCCTCCTACAACGATGGTAGCGCATTTACCGCTGTGGTCATGGCCTTCGCTTTCCTCGTCGGACTGCAAATATGCAACATCTTCTTGGTGCCGATCAAGAGTGGAGTCGCAACCTTTTTCGTGGCAATGTCGTTTGATCCCGAGGTGTTGATCAATGACTATCCGGATTTGTACCGGCGTTTGGTGGATGTTTATCCCCACGTGCAGACGGCTATTCATGCATGAATTTGTTTAAAAGGCAGATGGCGTTGAGGAATGACTGGGATTGCAAAAAGTGGTGGAAATTACAATAATGAAGAGTGGCTGAGAACGCGGTGAAAGGCGTCAATGGAAGATACCCTAATAGCGTTTGGAATACACATACACAGGATTACGCAGAGTAATCAAATAATGAATGAAGTACAAACTCATACCGGCCCCTACTGCGGGGTAGTGAGAATAGAAGTTCAACTAGCGAGCTCGCTGGTTTTAATGGGAGAATTCAACCATCCCCTCAAATACACCCATGCTAAGCCTGAGCCTCACATATCCCCGGTACACACCCTCCTCGCAATAAAGTCCTCATGCCTCAACTAGCCCCTTAACCAATACAAAAACCACATCCGGCCCCGAACCATACTCGACCGACACGCAACACTCATCTCCATCTTCGGCAGACTTCGGGTGACAATGGAGAGGCAAGTCAACACCAGCTCACGTTCCAAAAAGCAGAAGTAATTCGCAACGTAATAATTAAACAGGGTATCGAGATCCAAGTCCACGCACGCTTCAATCGCATGCAAAACATCCAAATCGCCAGTTTCAAACACCGCCAAAGAACTCACATCTCATCTCATAACGTCCTGATATTCATCCCCACCCCCCAAAAACTCAAACACCACTCCTCCTCAACGCCGCCTCATCACTCCGCCTCCTCCCGCCCCACCCCCAGCTCCGCTTCCCCGTCCTCTTCTCGCTAAACTCGCGCCTCCTATTCTTGCGCCCCACACAAAACTCGCCCACCCAGCACAAGCTCGCTATCGCCATAACCGCCACAGCGATCCATGTCAGCGTCAAGTATTTCCCTCCCTTATACGCATACAGGCCTATCTCATTTCCATATTTATTTATTAGGGAAGTGGCTTTGTTCATTATTATAGTAACGATTATTGACGCGATGAGCAAAGCGGTGAAGGACAGCGACGCGAGGCCGAAGTTGAGGAATGAGATGAGCCGGCTGCCTGAGAGGAGGAAGGCGGGGAGCGCGGCGAGGATGGCGAGGCCGGCGGCGGCGATGCCGATGCAGTAGAGCACGAAGGTGGCGTTGAGGGCGGTGGTGAGGGTGTTGAGGCCGGTTTGTATGTCATCTGGGAAATCGAGGTCGGTGAGGTTTATGTGTAGGCCGCCGGCTTCGAGCTGTTGGTTTAGGTGTTGCTCGATGTTGAAGTGGACTGCGGGGG
>QGMK01001321.1:0-11009 GCA_007825345.1 Lachnellula suecica | reverse complement strand
TTGGCATGTATATTAGTATTGTGTTTTGGTTTTCAAGTTTCTGGAGCAATAGAAAGGCTAGTAATAATTGGACGTTTTGGGGATATGATGCAATAAAGCGACTTTCCAATTGTCTGTCTGATTAGAAATAAATTGCCTTTGATTTAACCTACATTATTCTTTGAGGAACTCCGAGACCGAGTCGAGAGGCAGAGTCATAGGCCGAAAGCGCCGTACTAGTTAAGCTCGTCATAGCTTGCGATTGCGAATTGGAAGTGGTGGATGATATAATCGGTATCAAGGTGGGGTCGCTGAGGTGGTGGGCGAGGTTCGGGCTGGAATTGGAGTTCGGTGCCAGGGAGGAAGACATCGTTGCCATAGCTTTTTAGAAGAACAAACCCAATTGCAGGTTGTGAAGTGTTGGTCGTTGAGGAAGCTTGGGGCAGAAGCGGCTAGGATGACCCCACGAAAGCTCGGGCGATTTGCAGTACAGTAGCGGCAGCAGCGGCGCGCGCGCCAAGTACAGGGGCTCGCGCCGTAATATTGTCATAGCTGTCAAGAACACCATAACACCAACCTCATAGCCAGCATCCCATAAATCCTACACATTTACAACCTCCAATTTTCATACGCATTTTGATTAGCAATTATGGCGGACGCAGAAGAGAAAG
The DNA here is from genome assembly GCA_007825345.1 of Lachnellula suecica. Lineage (NCBI taxonomy): Eukaryota > Fungi > Ascomycota > Leotiomycetes > Helotiales > Lachnaceae > Lachnellula > Lachnellula suecica. The sequence continues at coordinate 10,359 of QGMK01001321.1, read as the reverse complement.
CTAAGGCTGAGAAGCTTGCTGCGGCAAAGAAACGTGTATGTGTCCCTTTTTCCCAGCTGTTGGAGCTTGGGAAGCACTGAAGAGCTTTACTGACAAGGTGCATTAAGGTTGAGGAGATGAAGAAGAAGAATAAGAAAAAGACCGGCGCGAAGAAAGAAGATAAATCCGAGTCTGCGCCTGCAGAGTCCCCCAAGGTCGAAGATACACCTTCAGAGTCTACATCGAAGGACGCTCCTAGGGAAGAAACGAAGCTGCTAGACGACGCCGAGCCGATCGATGGGGGTGAGGAGCCAGTAGCGGATCTAAACACCTCAAGTCATCAACGGAAACAGTCGTTGTCCATCCAATCGAAGATGCGCTCTTCGTCTTTTCGTCAAGGTTCGGGCACCGGGCCTTTGTCGCCATTCTCTCCTGGAGAGGGAGATACGGCTCCAGATATCTATCGGAAGCAGGCTATTCGAATTGATGAACTGGAGAAGGAGAATAAGAGGCTAGCGAAGGAGGCGACTGATGGGGAGAAGAGATGGAAGAAAGCTGAAGAGGAGCTTGAAGATATCAGGGAGGCTGAGGATGACTCTACGCCGAAGAAGGACACGTCTTCGAGTGCCGGGTCATCAGAGGAGGTTGAAAAGCTGGTATGTTTGAAAAGCAATGATTATGGCTTAGTGGCTTATGCTAATAATGGCTCCAGAAAACGGAGGTTGCAGCACTTCAACGCCAGAATACACAACTACAAGCACAGTCATCAAGAGCCACACGACATGGCTCTTCTCCATCTGTATCTCAAAGTGCACCAGCAGACTACGAAGCTGCTCTGGCATCTAAATCATCAACTATTGAATCTATGGAAATCGAAATCTCCAATCTCCGTGCTCATCTCGACAAAGATTCTGGCGCATCAGTGAAGGAACAAATATCCGCTCTGGAACAGAAATTAGCAAGGAGCGAACGGTCTGCCGCTAATGCACAGCGGGAATTGGGTGATTTGAAAAAGAATCTGGATCGGACGACTGAGAAGGCTGTTAAGGAAGGAAGCGAGCGTATTTCGGCAGAGACTAAATTAAAAACTCTGGAACGGGAGGCAAGCGAAGCAACGTCTCACAGCGAGGAATTGCAGAAGAAGGTCGACGCATTAGAGAAGAAAGTTGCCACTCTCGCCACCCTTCACAAGGAGCACGATGCTCGATCCCAGACCCAGAAGAAAGAACGGGAAAAGGCCGAGAAGGAAGCTTCTGAACTTAGAGCGCGTCTTGCTGGCATCGAGAATGAGAATCTCCGTTTGAAGGAGGAGAGAGAGCGGTCTCGAAAACGGGATGCTCAAGGCATTGACGACGAAGGCGTGGATGAGCTCGAGAACGAGGAACGTCAACGTCTGGAAAAGAAAGTCCGCGACTTGGAAGGGGAGGTCTCCGAACTCCGTCGGGGGATCTGGCGTGACCGTCGAAAAGAGCTAGAAGGAGAAGAAGCATCTGGTGTTACAAGCCCTGGGGCTAGATTCACAGATGTAGACCTTGGAGGAGGTATGTCTCCAAGCAGGAGAAGGAGTGTTGCTCAGGGCGGGAAAGGATTTGGTGATTTCCTTTCCAGTGGTTTCAACGCAATCACGGGTGGCAATTCGGGGGCGGATGACGGTTTGTTAGAGGATGACGGGGACCTGGACTTTGATGAGGATGCTTTTAGACTTGCGCAGGAGGAGGAGGCTAAGAAGCGGATTGAACGAGTCCGGGAAGTCAAGAGGGGTCTGAAGAACTGGGAGGGCTGGCGATTGGATCTAGTGGAGAACCGACGGGGTGGTGGGGAAGGAGTTGGCGAAATATTTGAGATTTGAGGTCAAAGGAGGCGGAGGAGGCTTGGGGGTTTGGTGATGTAAGAATAGAGTTCTGATAACTCCTTCAAGGGGAGGGAAGGGACGGACCGCCAGACATATGAAACAAGACGAAGAGGTAAACTGCATTAGGGGCTCTCGTATCCACCGCTGTGAATGTCTCGGAGCCTATGGGACATCTACCGGTCATGAAGTTGAGTGAAGCTTGAGAACAAGCGGCGCACAAACTGCCTTGCCCATGCACATCTGCGAGGCGTGTGCATATGTGACACAACAGACAGGTGTATTCATGCTAGGTGCCAAAACAGTCACGTGGCCCCTTGGTGACCCTTTTCTCAAAGCCTCAGGATCGAGAATATATAAAATGCGAGCCTGGCGGCATGAAAGGCGTGCCTGAGTAGCAAAGCGGTCATATAGAAACAAAATGCGTTTATGCTGACCTCTTCTTTACATCTTCCTCTCCCTCGCCGTCCCCAAAACCCTAAGAATGCCAACTTACCAACTTACCAACCTGTCCATCTGCATCTGCCTCTGCATCTGTTATGCACCGATTCTTCCAACGGTGAGCAATCCCCGATTGTGCGAGGCTGTGCAGGCCAGCCAACTCGCTCGTCTCCGAATACTACCCACCCTCTCACCCTCCTGCATGTACGATGATACATCTCTGCGGTCCCATTCGACCCAATTCGACCCCCCTTGGTGCCACAACATGGCCCTCAGCCAGTTCCTGACGGGGCCGCGCTCGCGGGCCCGGATGCAACAAGAGTTTTAGACCCCCGCCTACCCCCGTTCTGCCGCTCTGCAGCCCTACCTTGACTCTACCTTGAGGATCTCACACCGATCATTGCTCGCATGCTGGCCGCGATGTTGTACAGCCGTCCTCTTATATTCCTTGCCACCGTCATCCTGGCGCTTGTTCCTGCCCCCATGGCCCCCAATCCGCCCCCAAGTCGCATCGCCAAAGTCGGTGAACCGCGAGGTGGGAGCGGGAGCCTTGTCCACTGGCTCTGACACCGAGGATCGCGAATGCCGTGGCATCATGGCGGAGGGAAAAGGATCTGATTTATTAATATGAAGTTGGAGCGCAATTTTATTCCTTTCATTATTTCCTATATCAGCTACTGGGACTACGTCAAGGCACGGTCTCCCGTCCCCGCGCACAGTCAGAGAACCTTTTAGGGGTTGTGATTTATGTTTGATATTGTTTTGATATCCATACTGTGAATTTCTCTGGGATGGCATGTGTTCTTGCTTCATAAAACTCCTACTTCTGTATAACATGTTCGAATTCCCTGCGGCCTTCAGCCGTCTGCTCCACGGATCCTGCACGGGTGGTTTGAAGGCGCTCCGAAGAGTATATCTTGCCAGCAGGTGAGTTTGCTTTAAATCCCGTTCCTTCCTTGGGGCACAGATGCCTCCAGGTTTTGTCCGTGCTGTACCTTGTGGCTTTTTTATGTCTGGAAGATATTTTCTTTCTTTATATTCCAATTGGCAGTTGAACTAACTTGGGGTGAAAGGCACCAGAAGTTATCTACAAATCGGCAGCCGAGCATAGACACTTCTTATGAAAAGAGCCCTAGCACCCAGGCTTTAACTTCAGCTTCATCCCTTCGAAAACTCAGTCAAGCCTTCTACGCATGCATACAACCCATCTCCTCAGCCCTACGATATTCGTTGGACTGCTCACCGAGAAACAGCCTCAACCAACATCTTCTCCGATACTTGATCTTCAATGATAATGACCCACAGCCATGTCCTCAAGCCAAGTTCAGCGAGATGGATAGCCGGCTGGGGTTGCTCTTCGGATCAGGCTGGTTTTTCGAATGGCCAGGAGGAAAGCGCCCACTGAACTCAACTTGGCCATGGGCTGATGTGAAGCCATCGCTGCTGGTGTTATGGGGAGTCTGTTGGATGTTCGTCGTTGCTCCAGTCCTAGATATTCCGGGAAACAATCTCCAGCGGCGCAATTCCAACCAGACTAGAGATCACCGGTCACCATTGCAGCATCACGCAAATAGCTACTATTATGCTACGCAGGCTGGTAAGTGAAGATCCACCTCTAGGCATCGCTTTCATCTTCTCTACTTCCTCTTTCGGCCCAGGCACATTGTCGGCCATTTGGGACATTCACCGGTGGGGAGGCAAAATGGTAGCGTCTATCACGACCCCCACCCCTGTTTTGCAAAGCCATGAACATCTGCTCATCGATTCACAATGTTGTTCTTGCGAGCTAACAACTCCGCAGAAGCGCCACCTACCATCGTGAAGAGGGAACCTGTCAGTCACCACTCCAACTCGAGCATGTCTCGGCGTGACTGGCCCGCCTTCCAAACGACCTCGAGCCCACCAGAAGAATATGCCTTTTACACGCAACCACACCCGACCCCGATGCAGCCAATCGCAATCCAGGCTCCGGTTGCGCGGCGGTACAACCAGCTCGGCCAGGCAGATACTGCGCCTTTGGCCTTGCGTAACTCTGTTCGTGGTGAGTCACTTCTCTATTTTGGGCGACGGCTAGGTACCTAGCCTTGCAGGGCGAACATGTGACTGATTAATCCTCACAGTCACGACGACTTTGTCACCGGCGCACGGCAGCCTCGATGCATTCGCACATACAAATGAAAGGCCGCGCGCCGCAGAATATGCGAATATTAATGTGGTCGGAAACCAAAATCAAAGCCAGAACGCCAACACTAACGCTAACGCTAACCCGAATGCTGCCACCCCGCGCTCGGGCCACCAAGCTAATCTAATACCCGATTTTTCAGGCGACGACCTTCAAGGGTTCGCAAACCACCAGAATCACCAACATCAGCAGGGACAGTATTACGAATCCACTCGCCACAGAACAAAGTCGCAGTATCCAAGGTCGCCTGCTTCTGCTGCCTTGACCCCGCTATCGGCAGCAACTTCAAACACCACCTTCTTCGACTACCCTTCAGGTGTTGACGCCATGTCGCTCTCCTACGAGACTCGAACTTTCCCTAACTATCCTTCGATGATGCACGAGCATCCTCAAGAACAAGATGAACACGATTTACACAATCAACGATATCCGTCTCCTCCTCCCCCGCTATCCGACAACCCGTACCACCCCCAAAGCGTTGACCCCACCGCTGGAATCAATATGGAGATGTCGGAGTTGCCACAGAAGGATGAAGAGGATGCGCCCAGTCCAGGAAGATCAAGAGCAATACAGAAGCCGGACAGAGAAGTGACAAAAGGAGAGGATGGGCGTTTTATTTGCACATGGGCGGGATGTACAGAGGAAACCAAGACTTTCAACAGAAAGTGCGAATGGTCCAAGGTCAGTGGTTGCGCCTTCCCTTATAAATCAGTCGCGTTTTTACTAACTTCTTCCATCTAGCACATGGACAAGCACGACCGACCTTACAAATGCCCTGCAGATGGTTGCGAAAAACTTCCCGGCTTCACTTACTCCGGGGGACTTCTTAGACACCAACGCGAAGTCCATAATCTACACGGAGGACCACGGAAACAACTTAACTGTCCTCATCCGAATTGCAAGAGACATAGTGGCAAGGGATTTTCACGGCAAGAGAACCTGAACGAGCATTTGCGACGCGTACATACCGATGGAGGACAACTGGAGAACGCCGGTGGGGATGAGACTGAGGACGATGGAAGTGAACGAGCTGGGATGAAACGAAAGCGTGGTCCCGGACGAAATGACGAAGTTGCAGAAATGCGAGCTGAAATGGCAAGACTGAGCGCTGAAGCGGCAGGGTTAAGAGCTGAGAACACCGAACTGCGTAGAAATGCGGAGCTGCAGCAGCAGTCAACAGCCGAATGTAAGACCTGCTCCAGATTCCTTTCTTTGTCTTAATTCAGGCTCCTTTATACCGAGGGTAGATCATGGAGTTTGCGTTACTAACTTGGGCAATAGTGATGCACCAACTGAATAATCTGCAAACACTCGTTGGCTCTAGAATGGGACAACCACAACAGGCACCTCAAGCCATGATGTAAATCATTTTTCAGCACACTCTTTTTCGCATTATTAGTGCAGATATGGGATGGTCGTTAGGAGTTGGATGGAGGAACACTAGCATATGGATGGGCATGGACAGGGGCATTTAGCATTGGGCGTAGACGGAGTTGCTTGGACGGTTTGCTACACAAGGTCTCTTCTCTAGAAGACAAACAAAGATCGCTTCTTACTGTGGAATAGCTGTATTATAATAGAACTCAGATTGTATGACTATTCCCCCTTTTCATGCAGCTTCAAACCTCAGGCAGAATACTAGTCTAAACAATATGTTCGAGTCTGCTTTTTGCACACTCGTACATCCACAGCTGGACGTTCTCTTCTTTCGCTCCCGCCATATCTTCCTCAGTTCCTTGCTTTCCTCTTTAGGATCCTCATCAACCTTCAAGCTTGGGCCAGTCGCCTCCACCCTTCCTTCCCCTACCTATTCGCGCCTTACCCCACCTGTACCTTCTCCAAGACGGCAGCCTATGCCAAGGACTACCTCATATCCGGCCTAGAGACGCCTACTCATTAGCGGGAGAGAACGTCCGCTGGCATTCTTCAAGTCGAAGTTATGAGACATTCCTGCTTAATTGTTCAAACAATCGTCTTCGTTGCCTGGTTGAGGAAGGAGATACCCACACTTTCGGCAGGAGCCTCCAAGGTCTCTCGAGTCGCTTTCTCGGGAGGTTGGATTTGCCTCCCTGGTGCCTACTCAGGGGTCTTGCTGCCTGCATCTTCCGCTACGAATGTGAGACTTTTGGAAGGCTAGACTTGTGCTTTGTAACCCGGGCTCGAGATTTCCGGCGTGTGGATATGCGTTTTTGAAATTCTGAAGGGGTGTAAATGCTAGCATGAATGAAATCATGTTTAAATGGAAACCAAGGCTTCAAGTGCAGCCTCCTGTTGGCTCATCAGACAATTCTGATGAAAATGACTGCCGGCGAAAAAGAACATAGTTTAACGCTTCTTCGTGACTATGGGCACCTTCAACGAAATCCATCTGGCCTGGTTTTTGCAAGGGTTTTAGGAGTTGGGATGAAAAGGGGCTCGTTTAGAAACCACGCCGAGGAGTTATATCTTATGGTCTGCAACAAAACCCGATTTTGGCAAGTGAATTAGAGGAAGCCGATCGCATCCAAGGCCCCAAAAAGATTTTAGATACCTTCCCGAAAAGACCACAAAATACACCAATTCCAGCGCGCAAAATCATATACACATCTCTCTTTCCTGTTCCCCCACCTATTAAAGCTAACCTCAGAACAGTTCTCGACCTTTAAGATCCCCGCGATGTGCCTACTCACATAAAGGGATGGCGAGCTGGCGTTGTCAAACCTCACCGAGTTCTGCACCACAGACGTCGACAACGATTTCCAAATAGCAGATTTACTAGATTATCACATTTCGCATTCGTCAATAACTTTTAGTGAGTTGCGAGCATGTGCTGGATCGGAGCGTCATTTCAAGCAGAACAGACAGTTGCGGGGTCGATACTGAGAACTACCGGGGCGAGGTGTTCTGAGGCGAGCGGAGGAGCGTTAAGTGATGTGACGTGGATCAATGAAAGGGGGACCGCCGAGTCCTGCGGTCAAACTGTTGCTATCAATGGGAGTTTATTCGTTTACTCTGAAGGCACAACCAAAACGATCTGCTCTGCAAAATCTTATAGGTTGTAAATCTCCTGGGAAATCGGCGCACGGAGGCTAGTATATTGAATAGCCCGAGTCGTACCGCTTTGTGTTGAAACCGATGGAGTCAGTCCATGAGAGAGAGAACACTCTTGGAGGGTTCCATAACTCCTTCATGAGTGTTCCATAACTCCGAAGTTGTAGGAAACGATAATAGTGTTGGCAAAGGAAGGTCGTGGTGTAAAGGGGTTTTAACACGGTAAACGCTGTGTTTTGCATTGTGTCGGTTGGCTGCTTTCGGGATACTAATTAGCAGAGTAGCCTACCCGACTTATTCCATTGACTCTGTCAACTCGCAATACGTTTGTCGCGTGAGTCGCAAGAGGGCCATCTTCAGTTGCACAGAGTTGTATTTCCTAACTGCTCTAATTTTCCGGAAATCCCAAGGCCGTAGCCAAACGCCAGTTGCTTATTCTACAACTTAAATATGTGCCTCCATATCCAACGCCTTAGATCATGAGTCTCTCGACCTTGTCCTTGAGAGCCCGAATTTGGTTGGTAAGATCGGATGCCTCGTTCGTGGTGATGGAGCAGGCAATAACAGCTCTGGAAACTCCGCATGCACGGCCAAGTGCAGTCTTCGATGGGACGTAAACGTAGGGGACGTTCTTATCTTCGCACAGAAGCGGGAGATGGAGGAGGATGGCCAACGGAGCTGTGTCGGCAGCCAGGATGATGACCTCGCTGATTCCACGGTTCACTGCAATCGTATCAGTATAAGTCCAGCATTGGGTGTGGGATCACCAACAGGTTTTCGTGGCCTCGTTTGCGCCTTTCTTCAGCTGGCGAAAGTGAGAGGCTTGTTGAACCAGGTCGAGGATTTCCTGTGTAAGGGCACCGTCTGCAACGGGCCATGCTATTATGCCGTTAGCAATAATTCAATATCTTCCAGTAAGTGGTGCGGTTTCAAACATGCGCTGCAAGGGGAACTAGTATTCCAAGCAAGAGACCCAGAAGAATCGCATGTATATTTAGAAGATTTGGACGTACCAGCAGAGCCGTTCTGTTCTTCGGCCATTTTGGAGGAAGGGTCTGGTATGTCTATTAACCTGTTAGTATGCGAATCCGAGCTTGAACGGGCTGCAGAAAACAAGCGCAAAGCATACCTTGGTAGGAGAGAAGTTCGGAGGAAATGTACAGTGTCGCGATCAGGGTTCCTTGCGTTGGCTCGCCCTGTTGTATTAGATGTCAAGTTGGAGTGGATTGTTCGTGGGTGCGGGTGATAGAAATAAAAAAAATGCTGGAAGTCAAAAGTCACGGCGCTAGTGGACTTCGCGCTAACCCGAAGGCGACTCGCCTTCCAGGTAAGCTTGAGCAAACCCTCACTCGACCTCATCACCATCAAGGACACCATCTCTGCACGCTCAACCCCATCTCCAAGCTGTCAATCCGCACTCGTCAAGCTTACCCGAGCTTAAGAACATCCAGACCTCTTCCACCAAAGCTTCATTCAACCGCCAACATGACTGACGTCGTCGACAGCTTCGTGAACTGGTCAGTCCTTCCCTCCCCAGGCAGAAGGAGATAAGCTCTATCTCCCAAACAGCCGGATTGCAAGCCTGCAATGTACTCAATTATATTAATCCATATACTAACATATCTATGTTATATAGCCCGGTGTACGCGGTTAGTCCTCCAAAACCCCCACCAACCCGCAACCTCCTCCATCAATCGTCACCCATCCGCGAAGACCCAGCTTTTGTACCATCGAACTCATCATGCTGATATTTCTATAGCCATTCTTCGGTGCAATGGGCTGCACCTCCGCAATCGTCTTCACTTGCTTTGGTGCCGCATACGGAACCGCCAAGTCCGGTGTTGGTATTTGCGCCATGGGTGTTCTCCGACCTGATTTGATCGTCAAGAGTAAGAAGGCAGTAGCTCTACACATGGGGCTTGGGTACTAACGATCATTCTAGACATTGTCCCAGTTATTATGGCTGGTATTATTGGTATTTACGGTCTCGTCGTCTCGGTGTTGATTTCGGATGGTCTCAAGCAACAATTGCCACTGTACACTGGCTTCATTCAACTTGGTGCAGGTCTCAGTGTCGGTTTGGCCGGTCTCGCTGCGGGATTCGCCATTGGTATCGTTGGTGATGCTGGTGTACGGGGTACTGCTCAGCAACCCCGCCTGTTCGTCGGCATGATTCTTATTCTCATTTTCGCTGAAGTTTTGGGTAAGTCCTTGCTCGCCCTCCACCTCAACAGGACATCTGCTAATAACAAATAGGTCTTTACGGCTTGATTGTTGCCCTTCTCATGAACTCGAAGGCCAACGTCGATGTCTCGTGCTAAACGAGCCAGCGTGGATTGGAAGGAGGGCCAGCAGACAATATGTGAACGTACATCTCCTCCAGGTCAAATTGTGAATAATGGAATGGATTGATGGCAGGGAAGGATATGATAGAGACCGAGGGGTCGAAGGGTAGTTATGAAAGGGGGTTTTCATGGCTGAAAACATTTGTACTGTTGCTGGTTCCACGAATATTGGAGTTTTTGCTGCATAGAGTAGAAAGTGGGTGGAGGAGGTCGAACATGACCGTGTATGCTAGTATTTCTTTATGGTATGAATGTTCGTCTCAACATAAGTTTTCGATGTCACGACTTCGGCGGGGGCTTTAATGCTTCATAATGTTCTAAAATATCCACGCCTGGACCAAGCTGGGAAGGTGCAGTCAGTTGAAATTTGACAAACTACCTACCCCTCACTTTTTCATTTTCCAATAATGCCTCAACTTCTGCATCGTCCAAACTGATGACTACCCACAGTCATGGGAGTAGGACGGAAAATAGCTTCGGGTCGGAATCTACATCACTGGCTGAAGATTCACCCGACACCCCGCCATCAAAAG
>QGMK01001320.1:0-11018 GCA_007825345.1 Lachnellula suecica | reverse complement strand
ACGGCATTATTGGAAGTGGCCCACCAGTTTTGATTTACCAAATCGGCACTCATGAAACTCGCATACTTATTGACGTGCCCGACAATATTTACGAAGGTGCCTCCAAGAATGGAGGCGTGAAGAATTATATCCGGGAGAAGGTCATCTCAACTCTTCCTGACTCTGTCCAGCCAATGGTTGAAGTAGCACTACAAGAGGGAAGATTACGCTCGATGCCAAACTCATGGCTGCCCCCAGACTTGAACAAGACGGCTGGAATCGTACTCCTGGGAGACGCAATGAACATGCGGCACCCATTGATAGGTGGCGGGATGACCGTTGGACTCAATGATGTAGCTCTCGTCAGCGAGCTACTGAACCCCCAAAACATGCCTTCGCTGCAAGACTCCGATGCCGTTTTCAAGCAGATCAAAACATTTCATTCTCGGCGAAAAGCTTACAGTATGACATTGAACGTACTCGCTCAAGCTCTCTATTCTTTATTCGTGGCCGATGGTAAGTTAATCCTCATATCTGCGCTTCAAGGTTCAACTAATGATGATCGGCAGATCCCCAACTTCGAGTTCTTCAACGCGGCTTCGTCCAATACATCAAACGTGGAGGTGCATGCATCGACGAGCCAGCAGGACTTTTAGGCGGGGTTATCAATAATCCATGGCTCCTATTCTACCATTTTTTTGCAGTTGCGGTGTGCAGCCTACGGATACTCGTCGTTGATAGATACTCAACGTCCATATGGTATTTGCCTAGTGCTATCATCGAGTGCGTACGAGTGTTTGTGAAGGCTTGCCAAGTTATTCTGCCTTTTGTTTTCCTAGAGCTGATGGCTTGAAAGCTCTCCTCTGCCGAGCTTCAGCGCCTGGTCTCGGTGCTGTTATAGAGTCGTACAAAGAAATTTGGGCTAAGCACTATCTTGGAAAGTGAAGCTTTAAGAGTGAGGCTTCAAGTTCCTGACCAACGCAGGTTTATTCTGGATTGGGGGCCAATTGGGGCCAACTTGCCCGAGGGCGGGCGCCAACCAACAGCAATTGGGCGGCTAGCTGAAACCGCCACACATCTAGCGCTGCCTGATTCCAACGGCATGCAATGCACCTATTCCAGTTGCATTTAACTTGCCTGATTCGTTCGCTAAATTCAGGGGGCGCCAGCCTCCACTCCTTCTGCACAATAATGACGGCCAACTCTCAGCCCTGCCTTCGGTCGTTAATAGGTACTTATGGCCCACCTCCCCACTCACTTTGTGAGCCCACTTGAGCTCAAAATACACTATACCGAATACGCGAAGTCACCAAACGCTATTCTACGCAGAATGGAATATGGCAGAGGCTTCTGTAATCCACGGCTTGGACCACCATGACAATTTTCAAAATCGCTGTGCAAGGACGGTTGGATGGAATCCCCAGCCTAACGGACGGGGGACTCTAGATATCATCCGGGGTTGTTTTCTCGTACTGTTTGTTTGCGTATGGGCAGTCTTACATCACAATATTCCAATCAAGTCGGAAGGCTTTTGGGCCATCTTCGCCCGAAAGTTCCGCTGGGCCACCCTCGCCGTTTGCGCTCCTGAAATGCTCACTCTGTTCGCAGTAATGCAATGGAATGCGGCCAACATTTCAGTTGCGGATATGAAGGAAATTGGCGAGTGCAACTGGACAATCGGTCATGCTTTCTACGCCAACGCTGGCGGATTCGTCCTGGAAGCCAAAGATTGCCCCGCATTTCCTATCAATGCAAAATCAATACTCTATCTTAGATCTAATGGTTGGATTGACTCTCCCAATATTACAAGGGAGAACATTTGGGACCGAAGCAAGAGTGATCTCTTTGCCAAGGGCTTCGCTGTTTTTCAAACAGCCTGGTTGCTCATTCAATGCATTGCTCGCACAGCGCAGAAGCTTGCAATTTCTCCCCTGGAGCTCTTCACAATTGCCTTCATATTGCCCACCTTTGCGACTGCATTCTTCTGGGCCAATAAGCCTCAAAATGTTGATGAACCTACAGTAATACGACCGGACTGGCTGATTGCGGACCTTCTCATTGCTGCTGGAGATGCAGCAAAAGAGCCATACGTCGATACGCCTCTGGATTTCATTGAGAAACCGGTCTGGCAGGGCTGGAAACGCCGGCCTTCACTTCTCCATTATGGGGGTCTTCATCGGCGTCCTCTTGCTCGAATACCAAATGATTACTCTCCTCCCCCACCGACGGGAAAAGAGGCATTCTTTGTGTGGGTCGTATCAGTCGTCCACGCTGGTATCCATCTTGTCGGATGGGGATTTGAATTTCCTACATTTGAAGAGAAAATGATCTGGCGCGCCTCCAGTTTTACGCTCCTCGTCGTTATGGTGATCGGTGGTGCTGTGCCTGTCATTTCGACTCAACCGTGGTTTGATTTCAGCTTCAATTTGCTTTGGATTTGGGTTATTGATGCCCGGAAGTCAACTTGGATCAGGAGAAACCTCATTGAATTTCTTGTCGACTTTGCGTACTTCGTTTATATTATTGCGAGACTTTTGATTTTTGCTGAAATATTTCTGTCTTTCCGGTCACTGCCAGACAGCGCATATTATGAGATAAATTGGACGGGATTCTTGCCTCATCTGAACTGATGTTTATACTGGCTACGGCCACTATTCAATAATGCAATACATAAGACCACGCGCCATTGCTCAGCATACAAAATACCTAAGCTTTGACCCTAATAATTCTTTTCTAGGTTTTTCTTTCACCTTGCCAATTTGATAATAATCTGAATGTGCCACAAGCAGTAGGACATTCCTAATATCCCAAAAACAGATTCACTTGCATTAGTTTTTGTGATATTATAGGGGCAAAGTCAGAGGCAAGGGGTACGCTGAGCAATGCCTCGTGCTCTTATAAAATAATATTTCGTGTCCCCACGTGTCTATTTAACCCAAGCATCAAACCATCTCACAGCCTGGAAATACGCAGACTCTTGCGCAAATGCCTTCTGCGGATCCGTCAAATTCGTCCTCACGGCGAATCCATGCTCGGCGTCCGAGTACAATGCAGTTTGGAACGTTCCATTATTTGCCACAAAAATGGCTTCAGCCGCTGCTCTTTGGGCTGGCGTGTTGGCCGTGTCCAATGCTAAGAAGATATCAATATTAGTTCATTCTCTTGTCAAATGCGAACCTTGAGAGCTCACCTCCAAAAGCAATACTCAGTGGCGAAGCAACTGCTTGCCATTCGGCCTCAACTGTCATACTTGGGTGGGCTGCGAACCCGGCGTCCAGTCCCTTGCCTGCCGCGAGGAATCTTGCAACGAACCTGCCACCGAAACAGTAGCCAACTGCAGCGACCTTGCTGTATCCTAGCTCGCCGCGGATAGAATTGATACTAGTCTCCACAATTGCATCAATCATGTCGGTGGTATGATTTGCGAAAAAGGCAGTCGTGTTGAAAGTACTGTTTGGGTCCGTCAAGGCGTCCGCGGGAACTGAATTTGTCAGAGAATTGAGCAACTGAGAGAGGCAGTAGAAAAAATCACCTGGAACTCCATTGAATAAATCTGGCATCACCACATCGTAGCCTGCACGTGCCAAGTTATCTCCGAGTCTAGATACGGTTAGAATAGGTTTCCTAGGGGCTTGGTGGGAAAGTACAATCTATTATTGACAAGTTGAACGCCGAAAATATCGGTCAAGTATAATATTGCTGGAGTGCTGGAGTTGCTGGTCTTTGGAGCGTAGGATAAGTAAGTGCTGACTATTGCTCCATTAGCATGTGAAGATGGCACTGGGACCTTGCTGGCGAGACACACTTCCGCTGATGTTTTTGAATTCTCCGGTGGAATTGCCATCTGTGGAAACCGACCCGCTGCTAAACACTTGGCCTGGTCTTTCGTCCCTCAAAGACGTAGAGTCATATGCGGCAGACGCGAAGGAATCCGAAGCATTCAAACCGAGAATGGCAACGAAGGCACAGAGGCTGCGCAATGTGTAGTCCCGCATGGTGGTGAAATATAGAGGCTAGAGATAAATGAATGATTACGAAGAGAAGAACCTGAAACTTTTGAGCACAGAGGTGGGATCTAAACTTTATAAGAGGGCCAAACTAGATGTGGTTGCGGGGATCAGGAGCGATCTCAAGAGGGGTAGTGTGGCCGAGTACCAAGAGCCAAGAAAACATGCCCGAGCCAACAGAGGAAGGTGCGCAATTAATCAAAATCGAGATTGTACCTGGATCAAGGTGATAGGAAAATGAGGGGTAGTGGATAAATATAGTGCCTAATTCGGGTTCAAAACCACTAAACCAGGATGCATCTGCCGGACTCCGTCTTGGCCATGCAAGTTATACTTTTATGACGCACGACGCAACAAAATTATTTAAATTAAATCAAATCAGAGAGTTTGGAACGCCGACTCATGATACACTTCTAACATATCAGATACGACATTTGTATTTGAATTGTTTCGCAGGTAAAATACAAGTGGGGTGCCCATGTCTGCCTAATCCCCATCTCTTCAGAAGGAAAGAGAAACAAAGGGCCGATGTTCGTTGAAACTCATCCTATCCTCTCTTTATTTCTCACTTGGGGCTATTTAATGTCTCACATCATCTACGATAATCACCATTGTAGCATTTATAAATGGGAATATTGCTTATGAGCGGGGAAAGTAAGGGCTGGTAAATATTCCCCTTCGAACTAGAAACTATAAGCCAAGTCAATTTATTTCTCTTATTTCGATTATCTCCGATGAAGCGAGTGACTCGTGGTTTGCTCTCTTGATATAAACCAGAGATCCAAGCTAGTGATTTAATACTAACTCTATTTCA
Organism: Lachnellula suecica; assembly: GCA_007825345.1. Lineage (NCBI taxonomy): Eukaryota > Fungi > Ascomycota > Leotiomycetes > Helotiales > Lachnaceae > Lachnellula > Lachnellula suecica. Next base: position 6,218 of record QGMK01001320.1, on the reverse strand, counting down.
AGGCCTAATGGGAAGCGGGAAAGAAAGCCCAATAGTAATAAGAGACGACTTTCTGATTTTGAACGTAAGTCGATAGCAAAAGGTTGGGTAGAACGATATCACCTGCGGCTCACAGTTTGAATGACAGAATTATAGAAACTGGGATTCTGAGTTGATTGAAAAGGCTTTGTTGTGCTAAAGCGGAGTACCAATCGACTTCCCCGCTCAAACTCAGCCTTATTCCTAATACACCGTCTGTCGGAGCCGCCTCCCTACCAATTTGTTGAACTTTGTTACCTATGCCGCTTTGTTTTCCGGGAAGGATCGGCTGAAACGATGTGCGATCGTACCGAGCCTGGCCCGAATTTCGTGCCTGAGTCCGGCTTTTGGAGGAAGGAGAAGTCGATTTTGTTGAGCGCAAAATGAATAAAAACGAACTACTAGGCTTAACACATCAATCATTTATCATTATTGTAGATATACAAATTCCTTCTCTGCAATTTGGTCGGCCATTGTTCTTTTGCGATCTGTTGCGCTTGCTGTAATATTGGGGGCGGAAATCCTTCATGTGTCAAGTTGAGGCGGAGTTCTCACACCTACCTATTAGAAATGCCGGCGTAGACACCCTTATTTTACTGTCTACGCTCCCGGTTTGATCGCCTAGTAAGAAGTTTAAGCTTGAATCCTGAGCACTTTCTTCAAGCATAAAGGATGCGGTCGTTGCCATTAAGAATTTAATATAACTTCATCACTTTTCTGTAAGATCCTATGGGGCCTTTATTGCATTGGAATATGCTGAAGGTTCAGGGAACAATGGGTTCATCTCAATTCATCTTAATAACATTTATTAGCTTCGCATTTCCAATAACCACGGCAAGTTCATGCTACCACCGAGATGGCACCCTCGATTCGTCTGCTGTGCCTTGCGATAGCACGCCAGGAATTGTATCGGCATGCTGTGTCGAGTCTTCTACCGTCAAATGCTTACCAAATGGAATTTGTCAACGAAACAGCACGACGTCTTCTGGGGCTCAAGACCCAGACCCGTTGCATGCATCATATTGGATTGATGGCTGCACAGATAACACTTGGTCTAGTCCCGTCTGCTTGAATAGTTGCTCGGTCAGTACCTGAACTTTAGTATCCTAACGTTCCCTGCTTAGAGATGACTTAAAAGCTGACTTTGGAAGTAGCCGGGAAGTGAGATGTCGTACTTCACGCCATGTAACAACTTCTTGAACAAACCAACGGCACCCTCTAATTGGTGCTGTGGTCAAAGCAATACGTGCTGTGGGACTGGCAGCCAGATTGTGCTGCCTATCCTCGACCAGGGAAATTCAGCTCCAAGCAGTGCTATCTCATCGCTCTCACCAGCAACGACGGTTGCATCGGTGCCAATCAGTTCCGCTCTGCTAGCAACAACCACTTTGGCATCAGTGTCAATCAGCTCAGTGATGATCCCTAGCTTCGAGTCATCGAGTAGTTATCATTTGCCAGGCAGTTTGGCTTCTAGTTCCCCCGCGGCACCAGACGCCGTTTCTAGTATTTCAACGCAACTATCAGCACAACCTTCCACCAAAAAGTCATCGCTACCCCTCACACCATCAATCTCTCCTTACGGACTGCCTCTATAACATTTACAAGCCTCTTACCAGACCCTCCAACTTCCGCACTCCCATCATCTACTTCTTCCACCGATGCAACAGGAAAGATCTCTCGGTCTGGATTGTCAATGGGGGTCAAAATTGGTATAATAGTGGCGTCGATCTTCGGAACACTCATTTTTCTCGGAGTCTTGATCTTTTTCTCAAGGCGAAGAGCAAAGCTGCAACGCACATTGACTCCGGTAAACGCAGAAAAGTTTGACTATATTCCGAAACCTCAAGTTCTACCAGCGCCGTATTTTTCGTTCGCGGAAAAGTCAGAGCTACATGGAAATACGAGTCCGTATGCATTACATTTGTTAGACTTCCTGCGCATTGGAAGAGCGGAGCTGCACGGCACAACGAAGAGCCCGGGGTCGAAGTTCGCGGAGATGGAAAGAGCAGAGTTGCACGGGATCTCAGCTTCAAAAATCACAAAAGCGGAAAAGACGATGTCGCAAGGACAGATATTCGGACATGGTCAACGCCCAGCGCCAGCAGAGGTCGCTGAGCCGGACGGAACGTCGGGAAGTGCGCTCGGGAATATTAAAAATAGTTCGGAGGAGGATATTTACTCCCAGGATTTTTGAAATAGGAAGCATTCATATTGCTTAGCTTGCATTATTTGTTCTTAAATAATTTGAAAGTGCTATAAGTGCTTTTAAATAAACTGCTTCACAAAATACGAATTCAAAAGCGCAAGAGCGGAGGAGCTTTGAACTTTCCTATGCCGAATTTCGTCTCAAACGCCCCGCTTTCGCCTAAAATAAAGGGGGCGGGGTACCCCACTTCAACGTTCTTCAGATTGAATCTCATCAAAACTACCAAAGGAAAAAATAGCAAAAAAAAATGCAAAAAGATAAATCTTCTAACAAAGAACTCCTAGACAAGTAGCGACCAAGTCTGATTGTAAATTGTTACTGAAATTAAGACCCACAGAATAAACTGCGAAGTCCAAGACCCAGCTTCACAGCAAGCCGGAGTTCTCACAACAAGATAGAGACAGTAAACCATCTGGAACCTTCCACCCCTTAAGACCTTGTTTATGTGTGAGATTGACGAATGGCGCCAACAACCACTAATATTAAGAGCCACAGTTGAAACTGCGAGCTCCAAGACCGAGAAACCGCAAGCTTGAAAAAATCCGCAAGGTAAGACAGCAAGACTGTTCTGGAGCGCTGCACCCCTTAAGACCCGTTGAATTTGTTGGCAAAGTCTGGCTTATTTTGGTTTATACCGGAAGAGTTGCAAATGGGGAGTTTTGCAGAAGTTTACCCGGTGGGTGCTTCCGTTGGCAATTCACTGTAGCTTTCGAAGCTTCAAAGTTGTTGCCCCTGGACTCAGCAGATTGGGGGCAATGGTTTCTCACTTGTGTCAGAAATTGGGGGGAAGGTGCGAGGCGCGGGCAAGAGGGTATAACATGGAAAATGGAAAGTACTTTTCGATTGCTGAATTACAAATTACATCCAGAACTCTTCGCTCACTCGAGTCTTCATCATAATAAGTCCTTGACTCCTTTATCAAAAATTTGCTTCATAGTATATCCAAATACAGGTCGTCTATCTCCTCATCATAATTATCCTCTAGCTCTACGTCTGACTCCACGTCTACGTCGTCGTCTGTATCGTCCGAATCAGACTTCCCGTCAATACAAGGACCCTTTTCTGGCCATTTGTAGTTCAAAGTGCGGAACCGAGCTTTCAACTTGTCGTTCATAGCCTTCTGCTTTTTCTTTGGCGGTGGGAGGTCGAAGTACTCATACTTCTTGAGAAAACGCTTATGCTGCGCCGCGATATCAAGTCCAATACAAAGTGGGCACACAAGAGTGCTTCCACAGCCCATGTCCATATCAAATCCATCGGCCCTTCCACCGGTGCAACCAGGGCAGAAGAAAAAGTCCTGCTTTAGACTACCACTACAAAAGCCACACCACGTATCCTCGAGTCGCCGAATGACATCTGGAACCGTGATCTCGTAGAAGAGGCATGGTGAGTCTTCGGTGGCATGGTCCGCATGAGAAATGCAGATGTCGAACATATTCGGAAGTGTCTTTTCGTGCTGTACGTGATACCGCACAATTTCGGTGTCCGGGGTTGGCTTTTCGTAGTAGCCGAAAGCAGCCATTTCTGGGTCCTGCTCTCTGACATGATTTGGGTCGTTGAGAAAGCCGTTGGAGGGATTTTCGAGGAAGGCTTCGAAGTTCTCCACCTGTTCGGTACACTTAAAGCTTCCACACTCTGGTAAGGTCTCATGACAGATTCTGCGACAATGTGCAATCTTGCCTCCCTTTGAACATTCACCAATAGACGTGACTTGCAAAAAGCAGTTGGAATCGTTGGGTTCTGTTGAAGCCAGTTTGAGGATCATACTCCAGAGCTCCGCTGGCAGGGATCTGCCGTCATTTGTCTTGAGGCTGGCATCGTCATAGCCGACAAGTTGCTTGATGTAATGAATGCCGAAGTTACATGTCAGGATCAACAGGGATTTGTCGTTGAGAAGCTTTTCGAGATCGGTATTTGGATCGACGCGCTTCATGATTGTTGAACGTACGGTAGTTGTCGGAGAGACGACAGAATGGGAAGGTGCAATGTTGGAATGTTTGCTGTTTGACTTGGGGTTGAGAGTTGTAGGGAAGCGGTTGGAGAAGGAACAGACCGATTGAAATCTCGATTGGTCGTCATGGTCTACGGCGCGCTAACCATAGATATCGTCACGTCGTCACGTGTAGGGATCTTCGCATGGGTCCGATGCTTGTGTAACCCGCTTTCTGTAGCGGTACACTTTAGTTTACTGCCCACACCCAATATCATATTATTCCAAGTGTTCTCTATTCCACATCGCATATCTATAACCGAACACAATTTTGGCCAATAAACCAACGGCTCATTTCTCCTTCTTTTCTTCGTACATATAGCCGCAACATATTACTGCAGTTGATTTTCCCAGGCCATTTATCTAGGCGACTTCACACTATTCGCAGCCTTTCCCATCCAAGTAAGTTCTTCGTAACAAGGTGTCTTATCAAAATTTTGACTTGTTTATAGGCCAGCAATAATGAGATCCGCCCGCCTACAGGACGGCTTGGCCCATATTCTGAACGACCAGCCTATAATGCTGCTCGACAAAAACATCTTCGCAGCTCGCTATATTAATCAATTGATCAATCTGAGGAGAACAGAATTCCTGGCCAACTACCGGTTGCCCGTTGAGATTTGGGTCATGATCTCCGATTTGCTATTATCCCAAGCAAAGGAGTCATTCTGCTGGGTCCAGGCGGTGTCTGTCGGACAGTCTTCAGCGGGGAAATTTCTTCATTGTCGCGAAGTCAATGTCAGGTTTCCTCAACGTTATGGCAACCTGATAACTGTGAAGGAAGTGGTGAGACTGGAGGTCTTTTTGAATAGCTGGTCGCCGGATAGCTGCCGGAATCCCCAAGACGAGCATCTGATCGAAGCAGGAGCTGAATTCGCCATGCCCCTGCCTTCATCTGACGAGAAGATTCCAACGGGCCCAGATTTTCTTTTCGAAGACGTCGAGGTAGAAGACGTTATTCAATACGTGGAGGGCAACAATCGCGGTTTATGTTCCAAAACTCAGCTTCTACCTCTTAGAATCCACAATACTGTAGATTGGGACCATTCAAGACGATTATTGGGCGATGATATGTGCTTGGCTCTGGGGATGGAGCTATATCAGCCAAACAAGCAGGGCTAGAACCCTAGTCATTAGAGATAAATTTCTTTTCCACGCCACAAAATGTCTTACAGCACTGAAAGGGTCCTAATCGGTATATATTCAATATTCGCCATCTGCTGTTCAAAGGATTTTCTGCTGCTCAAAATTATGTTTCGGAAAGAAAAGAGCTGATCACAAGAGTCAAGACTTGGCTTAACGGCTTCTCAAAGCCGGGATGCACTTGAAACCACCACTAACTGCCAAAACCATAAATACCCTTTTTCATGTATTGATCTGTGCAATATATCAGTCTTGATTCGAAAAGGCCAGATTGAAGAAGGTCATCGGGCGTCGTGTTCAAAACCAATCCACCCCCTTTGGAGCGCTTTGAATTCACATCCTCGCCGCGACAAGCCGAAAATAATGAAAACAAGATCAATGTCATATTTCCTGGACACAAAAAGTACAGGTAGTAAGCTGAACAAGTACATCCTCATCGAGGAATCCCAAGTGAAGCCCCTCGCACCCAAATTTAACTTTCCAGAAATGCCGAGCTCGCGGTAGACGAAAAAAGCAACACTAAACTTTGTCCCAACACTATGATTCACTCTATAGTTCGGGACTTTTTTGAATATTCTGCGGTGTGTGAGACATTCAAAGTGCGACTGCTTTGACCGTTTCGTTCAATTCAATATCACTGCTATGTATAGCTGGCTGGCTAAAGGCGCAAGGGAGAGAGTATTGGAATTATAAGTGTGGCTTTTTTTGTCTACCGCGAGCCGAGAAAGCCTTAAATTCCGCGTGCAACTCTAACCCCCACACATTCAAGGTCCAGGCCCCCAAATGTTTCACATACATTCACATATTTCATGGCGTAAATTACAATGGTTTCGGCTTCACCCGACTGATCACACCGCTAGC
>QGMK01001319.1:0-11017 GCA_007825345.1 Lachnellula suecica | reverse complement strand
ATTTTAATTTTAATTATAATTTATATTTAAAAACCTTTAATTTGATTTTAAATACGCATTTTCGTAATTAATTAAATTAATTTTATTACGCTGGTTTTTATACACTGTAAAATCTTTCTTTTCTTTTCTTTCCTTGCCTACTTTGAAAGTCACTATTTCAGGATTCCTAGAGGATATAAGCTAGAGATCTTGAGAAGTTTTGAGAAACTTACGAGTAGTTGGGTCGCTTTGCCTTTTCAGTGGGGGCTGGACCTTCCGCCTTGGCCTTTTCAAGCTCTTCAGCGGCCATTGTAAAGAATGGAAGTTTGAGAAGTTCGAACACTCAGGATAATGTCTCACGCCGTGGAGAAACTTTTGTTTTTGGCTTTTAGGTAAGTTTCAGGGCAAAAGAGATCGAGGATTGTGGGTGGTATGCCACTTTTGGCACCGGGCACTAAATGGCGAGCCGGCTCCGGCTCGAGGATTTCATCACGGCCATGAATCACGGAACTAGGAAAATCAAGTCCGGCAAATGTCATTACGTTGCTCTTGTATATCGTGTACTATACTTTGTTCTGAATTTGCCTCCCATAATTTTACAGTTGCTCACTAGCATGCCAGATCTCTCCTTCCCACTCCAACTTCCATCCAACCCCTGCAACGTAAAAGCTCTCCCGTCAGATCTATCTGTCTTGAACTTTGTACTAGCAATGAAGGTGTGGAGCTCGATCCTTAATCTCATCCTCCTCCTATGCATCGGTTAGCAAGCCTGAAATCCAGTATAGATCCCACATACCTTATTTCTCAGCACCATGGAACTTTGACGTGATGACTGGGTATGCACGATAGAGCGCAATATTGCCTCAATGCCGATCGCCAGGCTTCTTTCAGCAGTATCTCTGGTGACCAAATACCATACTCGGTAAAATATAACCATCTTGCGATGCTCCAGTGCCCTCCTCTTTCTTGATCGGTACAAACATCTCGTACTGAAGTGTCGTTGTTTCCGCGCCGTGGAGAAATGTTGCTTCAGTGGATGTTTGAAGTCGCAAGTTTTGAGGCGCGGGACAGATTGTAGCAGCGAATTTGAGGCAGGAGCAAGGCTCGCTTTTGGACGTCATCGACTTATTGCAGCTGACGAAAACACGAAAACAATTACCAATCTAGAGATTCCTGTCAGTATGAAATCTGTGACATAGGTATCGTACGCCTCTCAAGCAGATGCCTTTTCGCCCCAACCTGATCCGAGGATCTCGACTCAAGCTTTTGTAAGAACGTGGTACTTTGAAGCTTGTATCGCGTCCTCATCTACGTTGGAGCTCCCAAGCCTCCTATTCCTTGCATCCATTATTTCAAAGTCCATTTCTCTGGGAAAGTAACTCTCCCACACCTCCACCATTTGAGCTGGAAACATCGCGTATAAGTCGACAAAGAACTTCCGAAGTTGGCTCTCGGGCTCGGTAGTCTCGTAAATCTCTTTGCAGAGGCGAACCGGCGCATCGCCAAGAACATTGCAGAGTGCTGCAATACCATCCATGGCATCGTTCTGTAGATCAGGCATTCGCAATTTCTCAGCCAAGTTCCATAGGCGGATCAGAGCTAAAATCTCTCCATTGGCGGCATCAAAGAAAGTGGGAAAGTTCCCAATAGGATCATCGTTAGGAGACACGTCTCTCTCAATAATGCTTATGAGTTCGACGTCAAGTTGCTGGTAATACATCCAGTGGATCAGCAATTCAAAGGTTGCTTCGGCCGTCTCCCGGAGTACATAGGTCCCAACTGTGTTGTTGTCGAACCTGAAAGTAAAAATATCTTTAAGTTCAGGTGAGTAGTGACACGCGACTTCCTTATGGATCGAGAACTTTCTTGCTTCCGGTCCAACTTTAAAAGTCACAAACTCCGTCGGGTATCTTGTAGTAGGTCAGAATTTCTGCGGGATTGCAAGAGGCGATGTGTTGAGGTGCACTCACTTAAACCTGGGGAAGTTAAACCTATTTTCTCTGGAAAACGTAGAATCATTCTTTGATTTGTCCTTTGCCTTGTCTTTTCGACCAAGCTTCTCTTTTATCTAATGACTCTGTTAGCTATAAGTGGACATCGTGAGGGGAGCATCGCTTTTACCTTCTTCAATACTCGGACAGGAGAGAGTCTGCGGAGACGCTCGAGGAGGCGCATGTTGGTTATGTTTTGTGCTTCAAAGTTCAAGAAAACCTTTTGAGGAATGAGGCCTGCGCGAGAGGCGGTGAAAATCTGTGGGTGATTAGTATTGGCCCATGATTAGTTTTGAAGCCAACCTCGTCTCCGGTACAACAGCTTGCTCAGAGCGGGAGCCTTCCCCATTGTGTACATAGTTCCCGCACCCGGTACTCAGTATCCGGAGGCCATCAAATCAGCTGAGCTGACAGTAAGCGGGTTTACCACCCACTAGCTACGCTTAGGGGTAGGCCCAAACTTAGTCATTTCTCCTAATAACTCAAAATGAACGACATAACCCACAATTGCAGTCGTAGTGAAATATGATCTTTATTTGGGGAAATAATTATAGTACCGAAGATCTAACGAAGATAAAAATAGATTGCAGTTATCGAATCGTACATAGACTAGTAAGACGCCCAAGGATTCAAATTGTAATATACAAGGCAAGTAAAATATCCCAAACCAGTGCTGAAACTCCACGCTAATAAAATCGCATACCCAATTTGAAGTCGAGAAAAGGGGTAATTCAACTGAAGGACAGCCGATGAGAGGCCACGAACGCTATTAATAGCCTCCAATCAATCTGGCAGCGTCAAAAAGTTTCCCGCAAAATGTTAGTATATCCTAGGATAGATCCGGTCCAACAATTGGCTGAAAAGTCGAGGACCGGGGAGGCAATGTGTAGGCCAAGATCACACATCTTACAAGCTTGAGGTATATCCTGTAATATTAATTGTATTCTGGCAAAATTGGGTATTTGACTTCGAAGGACGTTTGGTATGTCCTCCAGAGATACATTGTCACCCAATCCCGCACCCTATCAAACATTCTCTCCCCCTTCCTTCTTTTCTTCCTCTCCCTCCTAGTCTGATACAAGATGCAATGGCTGGAAATGGCGGGTTGCGCCTCAGTTCCTTGAGTACAAATAGTTGTCGGGAACATAATAGTCGGTAGCAATCACCTGTGCGTTCACCAGCCCAGCGTTCTTCATCAAGATTTCCATAGCCACTAGGAATTCGCCCAGGAGAACTTTGGGATAGCTGTCCGGATATTGTATAACATGCTTCATGGCGAGATCTCTTGCACACATGTCCACAAAGAGTCGTCGAAGGGGGCTCTTGGGTGTTGTATTTTCGACTAAAAGGCGAAACGTGTTTTGTGATACATCGTGGCACTTGTAGTGTATGTGACGGGCTCGGTCGATGATACGGTTTTGTAGTTCAGGTTCCCCGAGGCATGAAGCTACGCGGTACAAAAGGATAATGCGTGTAAGCTCCACTTCGATAGAGTTCTGTATTTCTTTCACCGACTTTGGTATTGATTTCGATCCCGTATTTTCGTTGTAAAGCTCGATTTCATTGTCCTTCACTTTATCGGGCAAGTCTAAAACTCTTCTTCCATTGAAAATGAAGTCCAGCAGAACCTGGTAAATTTCCACTGGGATATGGGCGAGTTCAGAAAAATTCTGCACGGCATGTTTTTGGAGTTGTTCAGGAGATTTTGCGTAAAAGTTGAATTTATTGGCGGTGCTTCGCCTGCTCCCAGGCTGTTCTGTAAAATGAGATGTACTGAAAGAATCCATAATGAATTAGTAAATCGTTCTCATCCCCTGCCCGAAAAAAATTACCTGTTGTCACTGTCCATATTGATGGGTCGCGAGGTGTAAGTATGTTTCGTCGTGTTGTAAAATAGGAGGTCGTCCTTAATCGAGTGTCGAGTTCTTGGAAGAAGTAAAGATGATGTTTCGAGAAGAAAGTGAGAGAAGGGATTAAATATATATAGTCAAACCGACTGAGAATCGGCGGCTAAGCGCAGCTAGCTAAATTGTGCAAAAGTGCCCTTATTGTTATATGATAATAAAAACACTTCCCAGTAGTTCGTCTGACGAGCTCCAGTCCGTCCAGAAAGATGTGTGGGGTGGGAAGGAATGGGTCAATTGCGGCTGTTTTCACACTATAATCGTGCCGTTGGGGAGCTAGTGCGTCAGCACTCCGTGGTTCCTGATCAGACTTGTCCAGAGACCAATTGGTCCTGTCATTAATTATGCCTTAAGAATGAGAGTGCTTTACCCACATAAAACATTGCAATTTGAGAATGTGAAATCCATTTAAGTTTTGGTCTGCGCTTGCCGCCTGATGCGCTTGTTCTACCACTACTCAAATATGGGCATTCTGCATCTAGTCCATATCGAGAATTCCTGATAACCCGAAGGCTGTAGGATTTTAAGGCATTTAATTGGGTCATGAGGAAAGAAGAACTGAGCACAAAAATCAATCGGAGCGTGACTCAAGACAGGAACAACGCGGGGAAAGAACGGTCGCAACTCTAGGCTCGATACGGACAATGACTGGAGCTTTTTTTTCAATCCTGGAGCTTCATTCTGATTTGCCTTAAATGACTTGAGTGCCTCGCACCCAACAAATGACTAAATGCATGGATCTGAAGGGTCGCGCACGGAGCGAGCGAGGAGAAAGGGGGTTGGATCACGTGCCGCGTTAGAGATCAGGATGCGACTTTTCTGCTTCTGTGCCTCCTGAAGTGGGATGAACCTGAAAGAAATGTTGCACTCGCCTCGTTCAATTTTGGTCCGGGATTTAATCACGCCTCCTATTTTGCACAAGGCCAGTCACGAATGCGTTTGTAAGCTTGGGGATAGTTGTCACGAGCGATGCAGCTAGGTTTGGAAGTATAAAGTTTGCTAGGCGTGCTCTACGATTCAGTTTCATAGGTCTTTCCTGAAGTATGAACGCTCTTTTTATACCATCGTCGCATGCTGTTTGTACATCATGAGAAGAAATGAGCCAAGTGAGACGCAACAGGAACAATCTGCGGGGAAATATGCGACCCCACTGGTCCACCCTATCATCCCAAAGACCACCAATGAGCTTCAACCAAAGAACTTTCACAACCTTCTGATACAGAAGATGTATCAGTCAAACATTCCCGCAAACGCTTCCTCGCTCAACTTCCCGTAAACTTTTGGGTTTCAACCTCCTCCCAGAAGTTCCAAGGCTTAACACGTTCTTTGAGAATATCAGCCGCACGATCCTCAGCTTCAGTCTTGACGAGCGCGAGAACATCAACCAGAAAGTCTTTGTCCCACTCTGCACCACACTCTTTGACCTCCGAGCCACTCATACCCCAAGCGCAGATTTCGGCCATCATCTGACGGATCTTACTGTCGGGTCCGGAACGCTCGTAGATGTCCTCGCTCAGGGAACCAATGAAGCGCGCGTTTGGGGGTCCAGAGTAGATCAAGCATTCCATCGCCGTGTTTTGAAGTTGGGGGATATTCAGAATGTCTGCAAGAAGCCACAGATTGATAAGGTCGGTGGTTTGCTGATTTTGCTCATCGACCAAGCGTGTCGTTTCCTCCTCAGTCTTTCCAGATGAGACCTTATTGTTGGACATGAGGTTGTTGATCTTTTGCTTGTACATCCACTGCACGAAGTGGCGAAATGCCTCGGGGTACTCTTCCTCCATCTTGTAGATTTTTGTGCTTCCTTCGATAAACTCGCTGGTGAATGCTTTGTTCAGAACCGGCGAGTAGTGGCATGCGTGCTCCTTGTGAACCTGGAAGGTTTCTTGATGTGGCTCGGTGCCGATGACGAAGGTGACCATCTCGTTTGGTTTCCTAAAAATACAGTCAGTTTGTTTCATTTGAGATCGAGGGAGGAGCAGAACTGACGAGAATCTTGGGAGCCCATTTCTTTTCTCGCCGTTTGAGACACACAAGTCGGTGAGGACATGACTGGTCTTGCGCTTTCCGGTCTTGGTTGGCTTCTCCAGCTGGCTTGCATCTCCATTTGGGTTGTCGTCCTCAAGTCCGTCGACCAAAGGACCACCAAGTCCAGCACCTGTATCCCAAGACATGGCGAATCTATCATCTGTTTAGCCCGTGGTCACAAAGTTGCGTTGGGATTGGATTGCGTACGATGTCTCGGCTTCCCCTAGGCTATGAGAAAAGTGTGTTTTGTTCCTGGGCATAAAGATTGTGAGGAATTTCAGACACTGTTTGCGGAGGTTAAGGATGTTGTACGAACGGCCAAAGGTCGCGAAGTGAATCTGAACCGGCTAAACACGCCACTATCAAAATTCCTTGGAATTGAATGTTTGGGTCATGGGGGCTCGACACAAGTCTTATGCAGTGACCCATTCACAAAAGGCTGTGACGTAGATGGGTAGGAAACGAAACCTTGAAAAGAGGACAGGCACTCGTAGACTCTCAAAGAATGATCAAAAGCTTGGGAGCTGGTCACGAAGCCAAGTTCGGCAGCCTAACCTTTGGCGATAATGGACGGGGCAACAGGGTGACTTTTTGCTATTTTGAGCATGCGATGCGGAGAAATTCGACTCGTGATCCCCAGTCAAATAAGATTCGGTGCCCCTTTTATTATAACTGGAGTGAGGCGCCAGTGGCGTAGGGATATCCCATTCGCTGGATGAGACTTTTATTTGTAAGTTAACAGAAAAACTGCTCTGGAGAACATTTACATAAATCACAAATGTCTCGCAGATAACCTAAGATGCTTGAGGTTGGTTCATTCTAATTGTGCATGAACAGCTGTGAAACAATCGCTCTTTTGAGCCCTTGCTAGCCTCCAACCGTCGTTGACATAACCTGCTTCGCAATATGCAACAATAATACCTTGAGAAGTTTCCATGTATCGGTATACATATAATGGACGACAGTTTATTAGCTCGCAGGACGATTAACATGGTATCAAGTATAGCTTACATTGACACTGTCTCAAAGTTCTTGCTATTTATCAACAACATAGTACTCATCGACTCTCAGCTCAGTCTTCTTACTCTGCGGTAGATCCTGAACTCTCGCGTATATGGTAACCATGTCTGCCAGCATTTCCTGAGGAAACTTTGAAGCATATATCGCCATGAAGCTGAAAGTTCCATCTAAAATATGCTGGTCAACCACAAGACGGCGTAATGGGCTTCCGGGCATAGTGTTTTCGTAAATACTTTGAGCACACGTGATTCCCATAAAACCACACTTGATGCGGACTCTTTCCATCTGGTCTATGGCGTAGTTCTGAAGCGCCACAACATCAAATTTATCTCCTAAAATCCAAAGCCCCACCAGATGCTTATCTTCCTGGGAGCACTCGATGTTATGAGCTTGTATTTCGGCTTCTGTCCAAGTAGACTTGTCCAGAATCTCGTGGTTCATGAGGGTGAGCTTTTGGGAGTAAAGCCACTCAGAGAAGTAACGAAACGTGTCTGGGTCGACATCGTCGAGTTCGTATGTTTGTGTCCGTCCTTCTTCGAAGCCGCCGTTGAAAGCTCTCTCGAAGACTTTTGATCCACGGCAGGCGATGTCCTTGTAAACGAGAAATTCTTCGGAGTTCCAACCAGCTCCCACCTTAAAAGTAACCATCTGCTTTGGATTTCTTCGCAGAATTAGCCGGGTATGGTACAGATTGAGAGATGATAGGCTTACGAGAAAGGTAGTTTGGGCTCAGTACGCTCTTGCCTGACAGTCAGAGCAGAAAGCTGGTTTTCGAGAGGGGCCATCGTAAGCGCCGGCCAAGATTGATCTGAGACGGGCGGAGGGTCTGGTGGTGGAGGTCTCCAGTTGCCGTTGCGATTTCGATTACGGTTGCGCGGTGCCATCGTGGCCTATGAGGAGGGTTAGGAAACTGGGGCAGATGAGTGTAGCAATAACTTACTTTTTTGGAGTTGCGAACCCTCGACGTCAACTTGGTTGAGGTGTTGTTGTGGGAAGAAGGTTGGCGACAAGCGAAGACGACGTCGGCGCACTTTGATATCTCCCTGACACCTGGGTGAATCAAGATCATCTCCATGTAAAGCACACGGTGCTCCAAGATTGGATTATCAGCCATTCACTAGAATTTAGACATTTCAGATGATATTTTGGGTACCATTTGCACTTCACGGAACTAAGGTTGGGATTGTACAGCGCAAAGAATTCCCATTTCCGCCGTTAACCAGCTACACAAGCTACAAATCCCAGAGTTCTATCAACCCGTACAAGAAAATCAGTAATCTTTTCTCTACAAATCTTGAAGCATGTTGTGGTCCCTGCTCCAGCCAAACACAAAGCGCTCTAAAACTCGCGAAACATCAGCATGCCAATCAAAGTGCACAAGAGCCCAGCCACAACAGATGCATATTATGCCAAGTACCAGAACACGGCATAGCTCTCGGAAGATTGCTGTCGACGTTAACTCTGATGAGGGGCAATCGAGGCAAATTTGGCTCTGGTGCCATTGGTGCCAGAGGGGTTTCTTGCAATGTAGCTGATGCTTGTGCATGCAGTCTGCTGTGTGAATTCCAAGTGATTCCACTTTCCCGTAAGATGGAGGGTTTTCTTCCTCGCCAGCGACCATGGCGGACGTTTCGCAGTGAGTTCGAGTAGCTGAAGCTTTTTTCGTTAGGCATGTGTGCACTTCCGGGCTTCTGATTTCCATTCCAGCTTATCTAAAACTAAGCCCGCGGTTTCCAAATCCCTTTCGTATTTTTCCATGATCTGTAGACGCCGGAGTGTATCCGCACCGACTGTGGAATTCTTTGCAACCGGGGGGTCAACGATAGAATCAATCGGTGCAGAAGAGGTATGTTCGGATTGATCTTCTGCTTCGGTGGAGGCAAGAGAAATTTGAACGGGGCGCACAACATCATCATCGATCGCGGAGCCATGGTTTCGGACTGCGGCCCCCACGTCGCCGCACCGCTCGTCACTACCTGAGGAATGGCTTGGTCGACTATCGCTTTCGGTTCTGGGGGCAATGAAATCTGCCATTTCGGTGGAGCCGATCGTCGTTTCGGGATCTGAAATGGATATGGCTTCAGCTTCAGCTGCGACTGTGAGTATACGTTAGCCTCTCGCCCCATGATGATTTGAACAGACTAAGACGGATTGTCTGATAATGATAGCAAATCACAACTGATTTTGATCTCCAGTAGCAGGCGCCAGTCGATTCTTCAGAGTTGTTGTTGTAATCTGGAAATAATTGTTGTTGGTGGCCGCCGCGCACAAAGGCATGGGAGTCTGGGAGAAAGAACCGACGCCAACTCAGCCCTACGGAGTGGCCCGCCAGAAAGCTCCTTCCCACTATATCACCACCCTCACCTAATAGGATTTTCGAAACTTTCAGCTTCAAATGAAGGGAAGGTGCGCACTGAATCCTTGAAGTTCAAACTGCTTGCAAAGAAAGGGAGTGACAGGAATGAATGCCCTTTTTTTGTAACCGTTTCTACGGGAGAAGGTGATAGATACTAGTCAGGTGGCAACCTTGAGGATATGTTTCTACGATTCATATTGCCCAATGAAAGTTTACGAACCCAATCTCATAGACGTCTCGGTTGACAATACTAGGCTCCCTGTTTTCCGCCCCAACCGCAATATAATAGCTTTCTGCTACCACCGGTACAAGTGGTACGTTGAATTGTTTCAGTGCTTGAGCAAAATTCATTGTAAGCTCCAGCAACATTTCGCGAGGGGATTCATTCCTGCTTGCCTGAAATCCAGCCGCGTCAATTCCCAAAGCAGCAAAGTCTAAAAGGTAATGGCGTAGCGGACTGCCAGTAGCTGTATTTTCCCACACAAAGTTGAGTGAATGGATTGGGTAAGTCTGATAATGGTACGCAATACTGACTATATCCACCATAGCATGATTCTGAAGAGGTGGAATGCAGAATCGATCTGCGAGCACCCAAAGGTGGATTGCAAGTTGAAGGTTGTGCAGGTGCTGTTGTCCTTCCGCTTCGGAACCAGGAGATATGTATCTTAGGCTCTTTGTGTACATCCATTGGGTCAGTAGCCGGAAGACCTGGGGATCTGTGTCTTCAGGCCGGTAGATCTGCGTCTGGCCCTCGATAAACTCGCTATTAAAAGCCGCAGCAAAGACCGGGGGTGATGGCATGCAACTTCCTTGTGAATCACAAACCTCTGTTGTTGATCGCCAGCCCCGACCTGGAAAGTTACAAGCTCGTCAGGGTTGCTAGAAAAATAATTCTGTCACTTAGGTCCTCAGGGCGGGTGTAGGGGGATACCTACGAAAAAGTGATGTTATCATTGATTCCGCCTGGTTGGGACATCCCTACCGCAGGGCTGGGGGTACTCCAGAGGGTTCTTGTCAAGGGCTGCATACGACCAAATGCTTGCAGTCTAGGCTTACACCTTACAATGCAACAAGCGAAGAGCTCGTGTCTTGTGCTCTTCACGTTCTCGATGCTATGGCTGCAACTCGAAAGCGAAATTCGTTCCCCAAAGCCTAAATATGTTCCTGGACCACATTAAGTTCAAGCAGCAACTCGAAGCGACTGGAAACGTAATCTACAACCCAAAACTTTCGGTGCCTTTCTTTGTGGAGGGGTACTGTTAAACGCTTGGCTTCTGCAATAACTCCTAATGTGAGGAGGGACGTCTCTGAGTGGGTACATATGCTTACATCCATATTCCCAAACAGGGAGTGCCAAGGTTTGATGTAACACCACAGTTGCCTGAGTTTCAAACCCTTACATCGGCAACCAGCTCTGAAGTTTGAGCTGTATCCATCCTTCCAAGACGATTTCATGAATCCTGTTATTAGACTTTGTTAAATTGATCAACAGATTCGGTGCACGAGTCTTTGAAGGAAAACAAGTGGGTACACCAGGGGTTGTAGGATATAGCGCAACACCAAAATTAAGCGATATTATTAAATTTTACTCTATTGATAGGACTTTATAAAATTAATAACTAGTATGAACCTAGGAAATACAAATCATTTGGATTAAAAGGTTTTATATAATGTAAATTAATTCTTTTTTAAATTAAAATATAAAACTTTTTTTTTGAAATTTTAAAATTAAATTAAAA